>JAUMHB010037712.1:0-13462 GCA_032359685.1 Pittosporum tobira | reverse complement strand
CCCCCCCCCCCAATGAACGAGAGGTCTAAGAATACATATGCTTAGATGTTTCCGTTGCGTACCTCTATAGAATAATGAATTTGCGAAGAGTGTCTGGTTTAATATCTTTAATGTGATATGATGTACTTTATTATAATTTTGTGTACTTTATAATAAAGTCATATAAGTTTTTATGTAAGTTATTCTGTTATGAATAAATTGACAACTCAAGTCGGGTTGTGGATACCTGGATTTGGGGGTGTCGCACATGGATTGATGGGCTCATGAATCCAAAGCTTTTGTTCTATTTTTTGTTCCATCTTTTGTTTTATTTTAATCCAATGACCATTTATGTATTGCTTAATTTTTTATTAAATATGAATAAAATAAGTAAATATAGATAGCCGTTAAATTGCAATGAAATAAACGATAGAGTAGAGAATGAAATAGAAAATTTGACTTTGTGGGTTTATAGCCTCTAGGAATTTTAGGTTTGACTTAACTTGTCCACATGGGGCCTTACCTTAGAAATGACCCCTTTTTGGGGACATAAAATTAGCCTAATTATACGCTAGCTTTTTTTGAGAACTAAGTACATTGTAGCTCTGTTTACAATTCCTGTCTTCTACATATTACATTGAGTCTTTCTTCTTTCTCCCTTGTTTTTCTTTATATATATATATATATATATGTATACACACACATGGCCTCTTTTGTATCTGAAAACTAGGACAAAAATAATGGATGTGATGACTTTGATATCTCAGAAGTCGACGATGCACATCTCATGGCACAACTTCTTGATATTGACACCATCACAACTACATCAAAAGTCAATTCAGCAACCACAAGTCAACAGTTAACACAGGTCAAAAGGCAAGTAAAGAGATGTTTATCAAATACATACTCAAGTTCCAGCTCAACAAGATTATTCAGTTAGAAGACTTTATCCTTATCTAATTAGTTATTTCGATAAGCACAAATATTAGCATATATTTTTATCTGTCATTCAGTATACATATAAATAAGTGGTACTCTGTAAGTTACTGATGCACATTATTGATTAATAAAACTTTCTCCTTCATCTATTAGGATTGATTTCCATAATGGTTTCATTCTGTAAACTTAATATGGTATCAGAGCTAGATCTGGATATCTCATCTTCTTCATGCTTCCGCTATCTTGACGATCACCAAAATCCAATATTGCCGTTCATGGACCTGTGCCTCTACTATACGGTTTGAAATCCAGTTTCTATTCAAACATTTATTTACACACATTTTTTTCAAACACCTTGTCTGCATCAAGCATTTGCTTATAAATGTTATTCATGTCTTCATTTAATCTGCCACCATATGAAGTCTCGAGCCAAAATATTTCTTATGCCCAAGCCCTTCAAAATCCTCAATCGATCCCAACAGTAGTCGATTTGTCCAAAATTAACATTGAATCAAATGTTCATCTTCTGTTTCTACATAATAATGATCAACTAAAAATTATTCTTATTTCTAAGAAACTTATTGGTTCAGAAAATTATGTGCCTTGGAGGCGTTCTCTTCAAATTGCATTATCAGCTAAAAACAAGCTTGGTCTTATTAACGGTTCTGTGTCAGAAGTAAATCCTAATTCTCCCTTCGCTGCTCAGTGGCAACGAGTTAATGATATGGTCATAACCTGGATTCTTAATACGGTTAGTGAATAAATCAGCAACAGTATGAATTATGTCCATAACGTTAAAGTTGTTTGGGATGAACTTGGTGAAAGATTTGCTAGTGTTAATGATCACAAAGCATATGAAATTCAGAAATAAATAGCTAAAACAGAACAAGACTATGTTTCTGTTGAAGTATATTTTCACAAGTTGAAGGGACTTTGGGCAGAGTTGCAAACATTGGATCCTATTATACCATGCACTTGTGATGTCTTGAAAGATTTTGAGTAACATCAAGAGCGAAAACGCCTATATCAGTTTTTGATGGGTCTTGATGACTCATGCACTAATGCCAGGGGTCAAATTCTCATGATGAGCCCCAAACCATCTATAAACCAAGCTTACTCCCTTATTCGGCAAGAAAAAAAAACAAAGGCATGCACATGCCACACATGCTGTTCAATCCATAGACCTGGCTGTACCAATTGTTTCTGCACAAAATAATCATAATTCATATCCGACTAGGAATTCAAATAATGAATGTAGTTGTTGTCATGGAAAGAATCATACTCACGAAAAATGTTACAAGCTCAATGGCTATCCCTCTGATAATCATCTGAACCCTGGAAATATAGACAAAAGAAGAACTCCACATTTTTTTAAAAATAAATTTGGAGTTAGCTCAAATTACAAAGGAAACAAGCCGAGACAAGTAATGCAAGTTAGTACTAATATCCAAAACCCAGTGGTGACAATGTGATTGTTTATAACACTCATGCGAATGACAATGGTGTGGCTGGCCAACTTTCTCAATTACAATCTTAGTTTAATTCATTGCTTGCTCAAATCAATAATGTTAAGAATTCTCCTAAAGATCATTTAGCAGGTAATGCCTACTCTATGTCTACTATTTCTATTCATGATCCTTTGACTTGGATAATTGATAATGGTGCAACTGATCATATGTGTTGCAATTTACAATAGTTTTTTAATACTATTTCTTTGCTAAATCCCAAAATTGTTCAGCTCCCTAATTCTACTGTTATATAAATTACATTAATGGGCTATGTTAAACTCACTCTTAATCTGATTTTGGACAATGTACTATTTGTTCCAAATTTTAAATTTAATCTTCTCTCAGTTAGTGTATTGATAAAGCAAGCTAATGTCTCATGTTTTTTTTTCTCTTATACTCATTGCTTCATATAGAATCAACATCAGATGATTAATTTGGTTGTTGGTGAAGCTAATGGTGGCTTGTTTAGCTTCAAAATGTCAGATTCTATCCTTTTCAAAAGTTGTGTTGTAGTTCTAAGTAGTAGTCTTTGGCATCAAAGATTAGGCCATGCTCCTCCTCCTATAATAAATAAAATTCCTGAAATTGTTTCTCATTCTTATTAAAGGTCTGATGTTTGTAAAATTTGTCATTTAGCAAAACAATGCAGATTATCATTTTCTCCTAGCTTGTCTAATGCTACTTCTATCTTTGATTTGGTTCATTGTGATTTATGGGGTCCATATAGAACTCCTACAATTCATGGTCATAAATATTTTCTTACATTTCTTGATGATCATGCGAGATATATATGGACTTTCCTTCTTACCACAAACAAAATGTCAGTCATAAAATTAAATCTTTCATTGCTCTTGTCAAGACACAATTCAATCGCACTGTTAAATGCCTACGAACAAATAATGGTTCAGAATTTTTGAATCAACATTTAAATTCTTTCCTTCAATCCCAAGGCATCATCCATCAAACTAGTTGTTCATATGCACCTAAGCAAAATGGAAAAATAGAGAGAAAACACATAAATTTACTTGAAATGACTAGAGCCTTACGCTTTCAAGCTGGATTACCCATTAAGTTTATGTGTCCCCTTATGAAAGGTTACATGGTAAACCACCAATCTATCATCATCTAAGAAATTTTGGTTGTTTGTGTTATCACTCAATCCATACCTCTGATAAGCTGCTCCCAGAGTCATCAAATGCATTTGTTTGGGCTATTCCCCAACTCAAAAGGGTTATAAGCTATACAATCTTGATAAACATTATTTTTTCGTATCCAGACACGTTTTCCATGAGAATGTTTTTCATTATCTATCCCAAACTCCATCTTCCCTTCCTACCGATTCTTGGGATGATCTGATTATTCATATTTTCATTCATTCCCCATTCCAAATATACGTTCACAAAATGATCCTGCCCATACCCAAGATTCTGATAGTGCAACTTCTCCTAAGATCTCCCATCATGTCACACACAATACTAAGTCTCCCAGTGTCCCACAAAACATTGAGCCTTGTGAGATTCCACCTCGAGCTTCTACTAGAATTAAACATAAACCCGTTTAGATGTCTGACTATTTTTTGGATAACAAGGCACTCATCGCTTCTACATTTCCAACTGATGGTGTTGCTCAGGTATTTCCCTTTTCTCATTGTCCCTTTAATCCTAAATATGATATCACTAAATTTGTTCAATATCATAATTTTTCATTTCCTCATATTCACTTTGTTGGGAATTTGGCATCTATTAAAGAACCTTTCACATATGAACAAGTTGTTAAAGATACTAGGTGGGTCGAGGCCATGAACAAAGAGCTAGATGCCCTAGTGTCTAATAACACTTGGGTTGTTACCACTCTCCCTGCTCATAAGAAAATGATTGGAATAAGTGGGTGTACAAGGTAAAATACCACGCCAATGGTTTTATTGAGCAGTTTAAAGCTAGATTAGTGGCTAAAGGCTACAACCAAACCGAATGAGTTGATTTTTTTGCTCCCGTTGCGAAAATGACATCAGTTTGCACCTTATTGGCAATAGCCGCAGCAAAAGATTGGCCAGTTCAACAGTTAGATATCAATAATGCCTTTTTACACGGTGATTTGCAGTAAGACGTATATATGAGCTTACTTAAGGGTCATAATCAATATGGGACTCCTAATCTTGTCTGTAAGTTAGTCAAGTCACTTTATGGCCTCAAGCAAGCATCTTGACATTGGTTTGCCAAGCCAACAAAATTTCTTATCAAGGCTAGGTATTCACAATCATTGGCTGATTACTCCTTGTTTACATTGGCAAAAGATGTATCGTTTATTGCGGTACTCATTTATGTGGATAACATTTTGGTGATAAGAAATAATTTGTCATTCATTCAATCTCTTAAGGATCTTCTTCATCGTACTTTTAGTATCAAGGACTTGAGAGAGATTAAGTACTACTTGGGACTGGAAGTTTCTAAATCTAGTCAAGGGATTTTTATACACCAACGAAAATTTGTCCTTGATCTTTTGGAAGTTACTGGTTTTATCAATTCCAAACCATTAACTGTCCCTGTTGATCAAAATATAAAGCTGGCTTCTGATGAAGCTTTGCTTCTTCCTGATCCTACTTTGTATCTCGCAAGATGATTGGAAAACTTCTATACCTCACAATATCTCAGCCTGATTTATCCTATGCTATCCAGTTGTTGAGTCAATTTATACAACATCCACGGATTTCCCATTTGGATGTTGCTTCACGAATTCTAAGGTATCTTAAGGGTATAGTTGGTCAAGGTGTACTTTTCTCTTTCTCTTGTTCTCACTGGATATTGTGATAGTGATTGGGCTTTATGTGCTCAATCCAGAAGATCTACTTCTGGTTTTTGCATTTTTCTTGGTTCCTCTTTAATATCTTGGCATGTTAAGATACAAGATGTAACCTCTCGATCTACCACTAAAGATGATTATCATTCTCTTGCAAATGCTACTTGTGAAATATTATGGCTTCACATCTTGCTTAATGATTTCCAAATATCCCAAAAATTTTCCACTATTGTTTTCTGTGATAATAAAGCTGCCATCGACATTGCCTTGAATCCCGTATTTCACAACAAAACCAAGCATATTGAGATTGATTGTCGTTTTGTAAGAGAAAAGGTGCAAGCTGATATTATTTCACCTACCAAAATTCATACCAAAGAACAAATTGCTAATATTTTAACCAAAGGGCTTGGCAGAATTCCTCACTGATACTTACTCTCCAAGATGAATATTCACAATCCTTGTTTCCCTTCATCTTGTGGGGGGAATATTGACACTATCACAGCTGCATCAAAAGTCAATTCAGCAATCACAAGTTAATAGTCAACACAGGCAAAAGGCAAGTAAAGAGATGTTTATCAAATACATGCTCAAGTTACAAGATTATTCAGTTAGAAGACTTTATCCTTATCTAATTAGTTATTTCGATAAGCACAAATATTGGCATAGATTTTTATCTCTCATTCATTATACATATAAATAAGTGATACTTTATAACTTACTGATGCACATTATTGATTAATAAAACTTTCTCCTTCGTCTATCATGATTGATTTCCGTTCAATAAACTTAATATTTGATGAATCTCAACTAAAAGATTGTGATGATGATGAGAGATTAGCAAGCGTAATCCGATCATTAGAAGCTGAAATTGAACCGATTGTTATGATGGATGGTCTTGATTTATTCATGGAATTTGAATTGGAGGTGGAGGATTGCAACGGGGTACAAACGGTCAAGATTGTTCGTTATCGTGTGCAGGTGATCTTGAATATAATGGGATGGATATGGAGGACACGAAGACTTCTTAATACATGCGGTGATGACATGGAGGGCGTTGTTGATTTTGGAGGTGTTAAAGATTATTATTATAATAATTCGCATTATACAGATCATTTGGAGGAGCATAGCTATGGATCGTTATGGCAAGACACAAATGTCTAATTGATTATGTAAATTAATCTTCATTTTCCAACGTGTTTGTACATATCTCACTGCAAGAAAGAGCTAGCCCGATTAAGCACAACGAGTTTAAGGGGCTTATCCAAAGTTTAAACAATTTTTCAGATATTCCAAATCAAGTTGGTTTCTTGAATGCGCGTGTTGGGACCACCCCAACCGTTGACCAAGTCCAAACTTCACTTTCAGCTAGGCACACGTCGGCGAGAGTAGGTTCACCTGAAACACGAGCAACACGAGGGGTTTGTTTCCTCGTTCCCCTATATGATGCTTAAGTTAGTGAATATTAAGGTGATAATCTGAACATTAAGATGAAGAGGGTGAGGTTTACCAGTGAGTTTTGAGTATGTTTGTATTTTTGCAAAGCTTGGATTATTTTTTGTGAGTTTTCAGATCCTCTCATTTGTGCAAATGAGGCAGTATATATAGAATTTGCCTTGACCATCGATCCGATAAAGTAGGCATGATGCGCCTGCTTTGAGTTGAAAGCAGGTATGGTGCACCTCATTTGAGTTGACAGAGCTGCAAATGTTAGGCGGCCGATTAGAAACTGTCTTGGAACTTGTTTTATGGCCTTTGGGCTGCTGGACCCGAACTAGGTTGAGTAACGCCCAATCGATAAGACGATTTGGGCTTGCTAGCTGTGAAGTCATGGGCTCAGGGCACATAGTTTGAAAGTCCTTGACGATGTTGGTCTAGGCGGACAGAGAGGGGTGCCCGCTCTTTCCGGGAGGTCGAGAGCCGGGCTCGATCTTTCTTTGGTCCAAACGAATAGCCGAGTCTCGAGAGTGGCCGACCGTACGGGTTTCCACGTGGGATGTCACGTTTACCCTAATTAGGGATAGGGTGAAAACCCTAACCCTAATTTGGGATGATCTCTATCAGCGTGTTGCTTCAATTTGCTAGAAAGGACAATAAAATTTAAATCTCTCTCTCTCTCTCTCTCTCTCTCTCTCTCTATATATATATATATATATATATATCAAATTCATAACTTCACAAAATTAATAAATTAAGAAACAATGCTATGTACGCCAAGAAATACACCAACAAACAAACGCATACAAAGTGCATGATATGAAGTGTATTAGATTATGACTAATTCTAATAATGGACCCTTTATGTATCACCAAATATCGACGAATTAATATCTTTGGCGTACAAATTTTGTGTTCATATGGTGTGTAGCATTACTCTAAATTAGAAAGGATCTATGTTACGTCCTATTTGGTGCAATAAAATGTGTAGATTAAATGCTGCTGAATTCTTGGAAACAATATGATACCTCAGGATTCAAGTCGCTGCAAGTGAGGTTGCAAGTTCCATAGATTTAAAGATAAATCCGCGGACTAAAAGGATTAAAGAAGTAATTATACAAACCGCAACAACATTGATGAGGCGTGAGGATTTGATCCGGTGCATTATTGTTGAAATCATGGATAAGTTGTAATTATTGATATGTTTCCGTCCGGCAAATACTAAGAAATTAAACCCAAAAGAAGTTTGGGAACGGTCACATGAGGATCAATAGTTTTGGTTACGGTTAAATTTGTTATTCGCATTATAATTATCTTTGAAGAATTTTTTTATTTTTATAATGGTTATAAAACAAGCGGGCAGGAACGTTAAAAATAAAATATCAATTAAAAATAAAATATCAAGTTCCAGAATATACACCATAATGCATGCAATTAACCTCACCATAAAATATATAATTATTGATGCAAGTATTGTACACGTGTATTTTGATGTATACATGTGTACACTATGCATATCAAGATATAACTGTACACGCTATAGTACACAACTCTTTTAATAATTTAGTACGCATAAAAATAATGCACATATTATAATTTCTATTATTATATATATTTTTCTGATATATTATTCTATCCATCCAATTTATATTGTTATAATTTCTATTTTAATTTGTCCAAGTTTATTTGTCACATTTCCTTATTTAAACTACTTTTAATCATATTTTTTAAATACTACCCACAACTTTTTTTTATTGAAAATGATAAATATTTTTTTGGAAATATAAAGCTCATTACTCCACTCCACTCAACTCTCTCTCTCTATCCAATTTCTTTTTTTATCCATTTTTTCAATAAACGATGAATGATAATTTTAAAAAAATAAATATATTTTTTAATATTTATATATTTTATAATTAGGATAACATAACTTGAACAAATAGAATAGTAATTAACTTCAACATTTGACCGCCAAAAAACTTATGATTCGAACATCTGGCCCTCTAATTTTGCACAGAAGAGGTGTTGGCACCAACCGACTAGGACTTGTTACTTATTATTATTGTATGTTGCGCACAAGACAAGATGCATGCCAACTCAAAGGGGCACCTTATGTCTCCTTCAATCTTCCTAATTGCAGCTATATTCCATCGAACTAATTCAACATTTCCACATCTTGAAGAAGTAGATTATACATTAGCTTGTCATAATAAAAATAAAAAAGCATCACATGGGTTGGACTAATTATTCCACATGTCTATGATCTTATTAGTGTATTCGAGTATCGATCGACAAATTCTAAAAATATTTATACCAAATTCGTCTACACAACTTAAAATTATGCCAACTTTCTTAATATATAATTTAATTATCAAGTTAATTAATTACATATTGGTTCATTTACCACTTAATACGGGTATGAATTCAAATCATTTGTCCCATTCTCTATCTCATCTTCTTTCATAACTTGATTCAACAGTTATATTCTAATTACTTATTAATTATAGAAATAATTAATTATGACCAAACTAACATATTTATATTATTGTGGCACTAAACACCAAATTCAAATATATTGTTTTATGTGTTGTTTGATGTAACACCCCTGTTATTTTACCCATTTAATAATTAAATATAATATAATATAAATAATTAATTAATTAATTAAAAAAATGATAATCACACTTGTTAATAATAATAATTAAGTGAGTATTACCAAAATCATAAGATTGAAAAAATTAGACAAAATAAATCATTTGGTTGTGTAATGACCAATATGCCTTTAATTAATAGGGTCAAATAGATAGTTTTAAGCTAGGAGTATCATTTGAGAAAACCTATATCATCGTTGAATCTCGGATACCCAAATTAGTAGAGAATGAGTGTAATATTGAAAGAGTTCCGGAATAGCGTTTATTTACTACTCGTTATTTTCGTGAGACGTATATTTTATATACTCACTCTGTCCTAAAAAAATATGAGTTCAAGTACCATTTTCATTGTCCCAGAAAGAATAATTTAACCTATCACTTTTAGTTTATAATTATTTTTTTATCCTTACTTTATGTCACATCAAAACTCTTTTTTCTCTCTATATTATTATAAAGCACACTTGCAAGGACAATATTGTCAAAAAAATATATTATATCCTAAAACGTTAAGTTCCTTAATTTGCGTACTTTTCATGTTTTACTCATTTTTTTGAGACGGGGGGAGTATATGCATGTGTGTATGTGTGTGTATTTTATGTTGCCCTGCTTCTTGTTCTTCTCTAGCATATTAACTTTTAGAGAGAGAAAGAAAGAGGTTGAAGGTTTGACCTCCAAAATTAAAGAAATCATTTAATCCAAACTCAATTTTGATTTGACTACATAATTGGAACTTTCACATCATGTAAAGTTTTCTCACGAGTTTAAACTTCTTGATCCAACTGGCAATCATGATAGAGGGGCAAGAAATCATGAGTGAAGATAATCTCTTAATTTGAAAATTTTTGTTCCTATATTTACAATCCAGGTAAATTACTATTTACCACCTATTACTTCACCAAAATTAAGCCAACTATAGACCAGCCTCAGTTTCCAAAATCAGACAGACTTTCTCCTTGTCCCCAAACAATTATAACGCCGTTAAGTTAGAGGATGAAATGACTATTATGCCATGAATATATATAATCGTTGACCATCCACTTGTGCGTCACTTTCACCACCATCACTATCGGGTTTGTAGTCTCTTTCTAATCTCTCGATCTAGGGTTCAATCATCCGAACAAGTTAGTTGAAGAGCAGTTAAGTTAATCAAAGTTTCGACTGTTTGGTATTGTGCATGAGTTTGTAGCTACCAGTTGCGGTGAGTTGCCAGCAATGGTGATTTCAAAGTCTCATCGAGGAGTAAGAACTCGAAGCAGAGGAACAAAAGCTACAAATGAGAATAGGTAAGCATATGTGATGCTCTTTATAAATGAGAACAAGGGGAACAAAAGCTTTTTTTATGCTTTCCTTTATAAAAAGATTCGCTTTTTGTCCCCTACTGAGGAGGGTTATGAAGTATAAAAAACACAAGTTTTTTTTTGTCCCCTGATCCCAAATGAAAAAAATATTATCCTTTTATTAGATTCTCCATGTTTGTGATATTGTTGTCAATCATTGTCTTTATCAATATTGATCTGTCAACTTGTCTGACATTTGAGCTTGTATCTGTTCAATAATGGATAAATTAAAAATATAGTGGGCCCTAGTGGTCCTAAATCTCAATTTGTGTCTTATGCAGAGATTCACCCACTGTCCATCTACATTATGGTGGACAAATTGTTAATGCTGATTATGTTGGTGGTTATGAAAATTAGTTACTCCAAAATACATATTGGATTGTTATCATAAGCTAAAAAAATTGGAAATTTAATATCTACATCCTGGTTATACACTAAAAGAAAATGAAAAAATTAAGGTAACTGATGAAGAACATATGTTGGGGCTGATAGATTTAATAAAAACTTGGGATTGTGATAGGTTTCATGTGTTTATGGTGGAAATTCAAACTGAAAGTCAAATTCAAATTAAAGAAAATGTAAGTCAAGATGAAAATGAAACTCAAGCTGAAAATGTAATTGAAATTGAAAATGAAAGTCAAGTCGAAAATAAAATCCAAGTTCAAAATGTAAATGAAGCTAAAAAGATAAAGATATTCCAAACTGAAATGATAATAACGAAAGCTGAAGCCTGTTATGTCCCAATTCACAATACCCCATCTCAAAGTCATTACATCTCAACTCAAAATGCCCCAGCTCATACTCAATCTCAAAGTCTCCCTAATTATGATGAGTTTGAAGCATTATATGATAATGACCTGTTTCTTCATCTCATTTTTTAATCTAAAAAATATTCAAATTAACAAGAAAAAACTACTGAAAAAACTAAAAATCCATAAGCTGTAAAAATTTTAAAAGCAAAAGGTAAAAAAATAAAAAGAAATACATCTAATGATAATGTTAATAATAATAAAAAATATGAGGACCACCTAACTTGGATGGATGAGGACTTGGAAGGTCCTAGTGATGATGATCCATTTGATGAGGGTCATAAAAAAATTGAAAAGATAGTTATAAAAGATGTTATTGGAGACAACTGGTAGACTGATGATGAGGGTGACGATGAGAAACAGACTTTAAGAGGGAGGTTTGTGAATTCATATGATGAGATTAATGGTGGCGATGACTGGATTTGTACAGAGTTTAATGAAGTAACAGATATGGAAAATCCTCACTTTGAAGTTGATATGGAGTTTACCAACATTCGAGTGTTTAGAGATATAATGAGGGAGTTCAGTGTCAAAGGAGGGTATGATGTAGTATGGATCCAAAATGACAGAAAGAGGGTAACTACTAGATGCAAGGATGCTAACTGCAAGTGGAGAATTCATACTTCGAAAGTTCAAGGTGAAAATACATTTAGGGTGAGGACTTTAGGCTTTGATCACAGTTGTGGCCAGTTGAAGTGAATAGTCTTGTCAACTCCAATTATCTGGCAAAGAAGTATACATATGAAATTAGGGATAACCCTTCATGGAAATTGGATTCCATGCAAAAGAGGGCACACAAAAATTGTAACTCTCAGATTTCTAATGGAAGTGGTATAAGGCAAAGAGGAAAGCCATGGCAACAATGTAAGGTGATGTCAGAAAATAGTATGCTAGGCTACATGATTATGCTGAAACTGTCATTAAGCTTAATTATGGGATATTATTCAAGTTTGATACCCCTGGAATAACTGAAGATCCTACATTTGTTCCTTTTTTAAAAGGTTATATATGAGGTTAGATGCTTCCAAGGCTTGATTTTTGGCTAGATGTAAATCTATAATAGGGTTGGATGGGTGATTTCTCAAGGGGCTTTATGGTGGGCAGTTGTTAAGTGCAATAAGAAGGGATGCAAATGACAATATTTTTCCAATTTTAATTGCAGCAGTTGAATTTGAGTGTAGGGACAACTGAGATTGATTTTTGACTGAGTTAGTTGATGACTTGGGTGAAAATGACAATAGGAGGTATGTTTTTTATCTGACAGACAAAATGGTCTAGTTGAGTGCTTGAAAGAAAAGTTTTCTAATAATGAGCATATATATTATTTGAAGTATTTATATAATAACTTCAAAGTGATTTTCAAGGGAAAGAAATTGAGGGACCTCTTTTGGGAAGTAGCTAATGGTGGGGACAAGTATGGTTATAATAAAGCAATGAAGAAATTACACTTGTTTGCACTACTTGGGTCTGGCAAACCAACAACTGCTGACTGGTTATTTAATCGTGACCTAAATTCATGGGCAATGCCAAATTTCTCAACTCACACCAGATGTGATGTGTTATTCAATAATATTAATGAATTATGGAATGCATACATATTAGATGTGAGGGACAATGGTATCATAATATGATTTTATTTATGGAATGGATTAGAAGGAGACTAATGACAAGGTTTTATTTTTAATATCATTTTATTTTATTTTATTTATTTTATTTATTGAATTTATTCAATGACAAGGTTTCAAGTGAAGATGAGTGGGATGCAGGATTATAAGGGTCCATTTAGGTCTCGAATTTAAAAGAAAAAACTTGAGAAAAAATGAGGTACTCAAGAGGATGTTATCCTCGAAATGCAGGTGCATTCATTTAATTTATTGAAATTAATTAATTCATTTAATTTATTAATTTTTTTCTATGCAGGTACTAACATTTTTTTATTTATTTATTATTATTATTATTATTATTATTATTATTATTATTATTATTATTATTATTATTATTATTATTATT
>JAUMHB010037701.1:0-17950 GCA_032359685.1 Pittosporum tobira | reverse complement strand
TGGCCTAACTACTTTATTCACTATTCTAATATTATGACCCATCACTTTAATTATTTTTTTACTATTTAAAATTATAATATCAATATTATACTACACCACTTTAACTACTATTTTATTATCTAAATTATAATATTATTAAAGATAATTTAGACAATTTATTCATAATCAAATACATTTTTTAATATTTATAAAAAAAAAAAATCAGAATTTTTGTGGGATGAAATGAGAGAAAGTGTGTTTGTTTGTGTGTTTTTGTGTGTGTGTGTGTGCACTTAAAAATTACTTTTATTAATTTTTAAAATTTAAAATTTTAATGCAAATTATATATTTAGAAGAGCACTTGCGTAATTAATCCATGGACGATAAAATCCTGACTCGCCATTACGTGGTCTAGTAGATTCATGCACAACATGTCTAACGACATAGTCGTCGTCGTCGTCTTCTTCTTCACGTAACCCCGAATATATACATTTAAAATGGTCACAACGTCTGTCAATTACCGCCATTAATTAACGGTATAAACGCAGACACAACATACGCGTATATTCTTCTTCACGGAACAACGAAACGTAAATATATTTATTGATTGACTAAATATGGTCAAAATATTTCTCTCTTACTTTTTTTTTTTTCGTTCTCTTTTTAACTAGTATATATCACAAATCGTTAACTTTAATACTACCTCAAAAATGTTCTATCTTCTCAGACCAAGCTATTGGAGAATATCTAAGTAGAGGGGTTCGAAACTAAACGTTTTTCCAATTAAAAAAAAAATAAAAATACAATAATATGTGAAATGGTGGTCCAAGAAAATAAAGAAACAAAATATTAAGTGAGAAACAAAAGAAACGAATTGTGCTTAAATACATGTGGGGAGCGATCAAGTTCTTTCAGCTATCCGAACACAAGTGAAGGTGCATTGCACTTAAAAACTTAAGAGCTCTATTATTTGACAAACGAAAAGAAAACATGTCTATTGCTTAAAGTTTCGCCATAGAGAATGCTTGGAGGCTGCTAAACACTTCACCTTGGGAAAAACAAAACCTGATTTTGGAGGATTTCCATCAACAAGAGAATGCTCATATATTTCTTTGCACTCTTGTACCACCTGTTTGACCAACGAAAACAAAAAGTCAAATTTCTTGAGGAAAAAATTATGTTTAATTCCCCCTAGACAGTAACGTAATCATACACATGAACATATATGTTGCCCATACATGTAGGAGTTGCAAGCGAACTTACAGAGTAGACATGACTCATGAGGAATAGAAAACAAGGATACGGGTCAATCAATAACTTATGCAAACGAAAAAATGACAATGCTAACAAGGATATAAAAGTAACAGGAATTTTGTTACAAGGTTGCAATTATTTAATAGCCTATAATTGGGTATTATTTAATACCTCCCCCAACCAGGTTCTGTTTAAGATTAATAACATTGAGGCAAAAATATCCAAATTTCTTTCACATATGATGACCATGTCCTTTTTATCCAATCATTTAATTAATCCATGATATAACAAACACATCACAGCATTACTTTGAGTTATCTTAAACAAACAAGGAATTATTTTTTGTAAATGACAAAATAATCCCAGAATTAATAGTATAGGGATTATAATCCCATGGATGATTATAAGCCCCTCAAAAAAATCCTTGCAAACAAATGTAGCCTAATATTATTGGGATCATACTACATCATCTCAAAAAACTAAGGGCAAGTTTGACTTTTAAAATTAATTTGAGGCATTTCAAATTCAAAAGAAACATGAACTTTTTTGAGTTTTGAAAAGGAAATCATTTTAGTAACATAGTATAGTGCTTTTCATTAGTTTACAATTTTCACTTGTGTATTGACAAAAATCAAATGGATTCTTATCAGATTTAATATTGAAATGCCTCAAATTGGATTTGAAAAGTCGAAAATGATCTTATATTTTGAAAGAGGGTGCAATAAGAATCCAGTAAGTTTGCTGTTCTAAGGAGGAATACATTAATTTACATGTTTCAGAATGCAACGCAGAACCAAGAAAATTTAAAAGTAAATAAATAAATAAAAAATAATTAAAAAAACCGGCCAGCAGAACATATTGAAGTATGGAATTAAATGTGACATTTTAAGGCCACCAGAGATGGTGGGGGGGGGGGAGTTGTGGAGGAGGGGGTTGGGGAAAAGGAGGAATGGGGAACGAAGGAATGGGGAACGAATTGACGAATCTATAGAAATAAATGCACCTCTTTTGCATCCTTCCTTGGTATGCCTTCTCGAAGTCCCACAAGTTTTTCAACTACTTCAGGCTGCAAGTCAGCAAAATTGAGAATAGTAACCATATAGTTTTATATTTGGCAAAGAATTGAATGAATAAATGGACGAACTATATTTTGTTTTATCAACTAAGTTAAACAAAGTAATCTCATTTTAAATTACCAAATGAGGAATTGTTGTAACACTGAACTTACAGGACAGTCAGGATGATGTTCAAGAATATTCGTATAAACGAGAGTGAATGAATCAGGGCTCTCTGATGAAGCAAGATCTCTCAAGTCACTCATTATTTGTAATCTGTTTTCAACTTTCTGTAAAGTCAAAGTATTACGAAATAAGCAACAAAGACAAAATAATAATATGTATGTACTTATATACATTTGTGTATATATCTATCTATAAAGCGAGAGGAAAGAAAATAACTGTTCTTTGGTGTTACTCAATTTTGAGGCTCTGTCACAATTGTAACTTCCCTTACATTCCTCAATGTTATACCCATTTTACGTGCAACCTCTTCACTCATTCACTCAAATTGTCAAACTTTATGGGCACGATTGCAATTTCGAGATAACGTCAGTTCCATCCATATCTGACCTCTTACTACTTATCCGCAGAGTGGAAGTTAGCCAGGTCACTTTGCATCTTTCCTTGGATGAGCAGTACTCCTCCTTTTTTTTTTTTTTCACTTTTTTTCTTTTTAAGCACACTCGTAGTGTGTGATTTTATTCTAGTATATAATAATATGTACATATATATATACGTGTGTGTGTGTGTGTGTCAGAAATTAGTGACACAGCTCAGAAATTGAAAAATAAGGCAGAACTTACAGAAACAGTTATGTATTCCCTAAAGAAATCCATGATAACCTCTTCATCTAGCCTCATTCGTTCAATGGTTTCTTCCTTGATGTAGCTTTTCTGCAATTTATGCATCATTATGGCATTTAACTCATGGCAAGAAAGTTTGTTACAGAGTAAAGAACTCATATTAGTGCGAATAATTTCTTTCAGAAACCTGGGTCAGTAGATGGTCAACATATATGACCACCGTTTCTTCCAAGCAAGACTCAACAAATCGCCTAAATAATCGTTCTTCGATGTACCTTCGTAAATTATAGAACATAAAGTAACAAAGACATTTATTGCATCAACTCAAGATATATTGAATCCGAAAGTATAGAAGCCTAGAATTGTGGAAAATACCCGATAAATATAAATAGAGGGAGGAAAGTTACATCTTTATATCTGTGAAGTAATCGCCAAATGTTGCAACTAGGTACTCAGTAACCTGTCCTTCTGACCATTCTGTAATAAATATCAGAAACTACTGAGGTAAGATGAGCTAAGCATTCCTTTTAATTATAATTAGCAAGAAAAGTGGTAAGCATACTTTTTCAAATTCACTTGTTGAATATAAAAGTAAACTGTTCCATACATGCCCAAGTTTCTCTTTTCAGACAGAAACGAGAAGAAATTTCCTAAAAGAGAGTAGTGGAAAACACAGTAAATAGCTATATAGAAAAAAGAGATGATACTACCTTTATGATACAGTTTCACGAGCAACTCTTGCACTCCTGGATCTTCAAAAATAACACTAACCGTTTGATGCACCGCTTCCTATAACCATGAGAAATTAGGTATGAAAGGGATGATCCTATTATAAGAACCATGTCCACCAAATGCACATGTAGAATAGCTAATAGTACTTTGAATGTTTTATATGCTAATACTATCTACGAAATTAGCATTAGAGTTACTGGGTATATAATTCCTGAATTCCTAGCTAGTATTAGTATATAAATCTTTTGTTTCCCTCAAATGCTTTTAAATTTTATCATGAATTGTTATTTAATGGTACTAAAATTTCAATTGTGTGCGCATGTGTGTTATATGTGTGAACAAATTTGTTTAATAATTAAAAAAGTATCAAATTTAGGGTAAGGTGATGTAACTCCCAGCATACCTTGGAAACCTCTAGAAAACCTTTGCAGGTGTCTTCAAAAGTGATCTGCAAAATGATAAAGAATCAACATAGAATAAAATTTTATTATAATTATAAGTACACCAATGTTCATTGCACCTGAAGTCTGAAAAACCTTCCCAGCTTAGTATATTTTAGTGATAGCAGATTAATTTAAGGTTTGTGCAAATCTTTTAATGCTGAATTTTACATAAAAAAAGAGGTCCCCCATGTGCGATAAAATAAATGGACATAGCATAACCTGCTCAGCATAATTTTGTGGAAGAGCTTCAATTGTGCTAGTACTTAGCTCCATTGCAAGATCATAGCAGTGAAGGTTGTTGTTAATCTGTTTTGAGTGAAATATCGTAAACAAAATCCAGGTGGCACATAAAGTTTTCTACAAAAGTAAAGGGTATTACTATATTAGACATGCTATATATGAAATTTACTAACCATGGCACACAAGGGTTCAAGCCCAATTTCTGAAGCCGGTTCCTCCAGCCTCTTCCTTTCGGCTGCTTGAAAATCAATCATCACCTGAAAAAACATATTGATTAAATGTGAGCAGATGCCATGCCAACTAAAAATGAATACCATCAATTGTAGAAAAGAGGTAGGGATCTCCACAACAAATTAAGGAAAGCGGCTTCCTTCTGAAGCAGAATAAATAAGAAAAACCCTAAGCTGAACTTGCCTGAATGATAGCCAAAGCAATTCTGTACAACATCAAATCAGTGCTGTTTTCTCGAACAATTTGCACTTGCTCTCCGAGAATTCTAAATAAATCAACAGCAGCTGGTGTATACAGCTTCCCTTCATCAGTTTTCTTCGGTGGCTGTACCTTATCAGCCTCGAGTATATTCAAATACCATTTCTGAATACAATTTGAGAGCAAATGAAAATGGTTAACAAATAAATAAAGGTGATCCAACAATAACAACCAAATAATGTAATTCATCAGAAACTACATCCTTACCCTTGTTGTGGCCTGCATTCTTTCAACATACGCATTCATAAGGGGATCCATTGCACCACTCTCGGAACAAACTTGAGCTAGAGACTCATCAACACCAAGTTCAATCAGATTATCTTGGTATTCAACAACCCAACCAGTAACCTGACCCAATACATAGATTCTTTCTTCGGTTAATTTGATAAAACATCATAGAAGAAAATTGCATACGAGCATTAAAAATGAAATAATATTAGCAGTAGTGATGTTAAATGACTTCAAGATTCTAATGGTAAAAAATATCCACATTCCTTACCTTTAAAATCTCTATATTTGTCAGATCATTAGCGCGGTCACTAAGCAGTCTCAACCACTGAATAAATCTCTCAGTATAAAGATTTACCATGAGCTGGAATATTTCATATCTGTATGCATCAAAGATCAAATCACAAGAAGCAAATGAAAAAGATAATTTGAGAAAATGGTAAACTGTTCCTATATGTCATATACTGCCTACTGCCAAGTATTCAGAGAGCATTTTCACTCTTAGCAACTGCTTCTCAATGAATATAAAATCACAAAAAAGAAAAAATAAATAAATAAAATAATGATATACAGATAACCACCGTACTATGCGGCAGACAAATTGTATAAGCAAAATAAAGTAATGAGCTGAATCTGAGGTAGACATCAAATCAATGAGAAATGGATATTTAGCTACATCTACTAGAAAATCTTTAAAAGAAATAGAGAAGTTTGTGCAAGGCTTGCAAACCTTGGAGGAAAACACGGAGCCACAAAAAAGAAAAAAAAAATAAAAAATAATGATATAATGATATACTGATAACCATCGTACTATGCAACAGACGATTTGTATAAGCAAAATAAAGTTACGAGCTGAATCTGACGTAGACATCAAATCAATGAGAAATGGATATTTAGCTACATCTACTAGAAAATCTTTAAAAGCAGTAGAGAAGTTTGTGCAAGGCTTGCAAACCTTGGAGGAAAACATGGAGCCACATAATCGTATATATCTCCAAGCTCTTGCCCAATCTGAAAACAAGTGAACCACACTGAATACATGTATGAATACCAGAAAGACATCCATTATGAATAAACTAAACCCAATTTAATTAGGAGGTGCTAAATTAGATTTTTCATACTGCTCGAGCCTCTTCTATAGCTGCTTTTAAGTCATCAAACCCGATCTGATACAAATGTCACTGTTAGAGAAGGATAATAGTAACAGTAATAGCAAAAAAAAATGATGACAGCAAATTACCCATTATAACAACAATAATTATTAAAAATAAATATTGCCAAAGAAGTACCTCAGTTAGCAGCATGTTAAATCGCACCTCAACAGATTTCGTTATGTGCTCATAACATTTATCTTTGTAGCCTTTTCCCTGAACCTTAAGCTTCTGCTGAGTAAGATTTCTAGAAGAAGCCATTGAAGTAGTGGATTTTCTGCAGGAGGAAGGACAGTCAAACATAAACATCTGACCTAAGGCAAGAAAAAGTCAACAGTTGAAAGATCGATACCTGGGAGTTGCACGAGGATTGGCAATCGATGCCATTGCACCGCCTCCTTCGGCCTCTGCGGCTTCCTCAGCAAGATGCTGATCAAGGATTTCTTGCATTTCAACCACCCTGTAAGGGAAATAAGGGAAGGGGAGCAAATATTAACAGCCAGCTAAGCATTTGAACAAGCTGAAACAGGGATCATGTGCTTAAAAGTATAAAGCTCTATATTGCAGTGTGCACATATTCCATGTTCGCATAATATTTTGCATAATTACATGAAAGTTCACCTGAACATGTAATCCGTTTCTAGGCTTGACCCTAAGTAATAACTGTCATACAGCATACCTACTTCTCTTTGTGGTAATGCAAAAAATATCTTGATTCCTAAAGCTTAACTTTTATAACAGTTCATTATTACACAGTTTATGTAAAGGACATACCTCAGAGCACGAACAAGTGTTTGTGGGCTGCAAAAAAGATGCAAAGTAACAAATAAGCATCAGAAGTATCACGTATCTCATAGAGCACAATAACGAGTAAACTAGACACTTGAAAAACATATATAATATGCCCTTCGTTCCACAAAAAAGTGCTTACATGTACAAAAAAAATTAACAAAAAATAAAATAGTCCAATCCCATTCATCATCATCTTTGTCAGAAACAAACATAGGTATGAGTCTTTTTCAACTTAAAACCAGTTTATCATCATCCCAGGGATCAGGAGTGCTACTCACATACATACATGCTCAAAGGTGATTTATCTATCTGTACATCAATGGAGTTCCACATAGATTAGCCTAGATTAGTTCTTGCAGAGAAAAAGGTGAGGACTTTCTGTAATTCTCAGATCTAGGGCTACCTCTTAGTCAAGATGAAAAGGTGCTCTCTAACGAGCAGAGCAACTGCATACCATTTTTGTCAAATGGAGCATATTACTAAATAACAGTAAACATTTAAATATATAGATCATTTTATTTGAAGACTATATACATAGCATATCATAAAAACATACATGTATGTATGTATGTACATGGTGAATGTACTTCCCCATACATTTTCAGGATTCTCTTTACTATAAATTGTAAGAGATAATGATAAAAGATTGCATAAACTTATCATAATCCTGACTAGTTAGACTGTCTCAGGGATTATGTCTATAAATATTGTAATACCTTATTATCATTTTGAGTGTGGAAAATTGCCATTATGGGTGAACCACGTAAATCCTTCTGTCACTTCCCTCATCTTTCATTTTATATATCCCTTATATAATTCTATCAGAAATAATATAGCATTTGGGTCTTTTGTCCCAATTCTTAGCTCTGTTTCCCGGGGATTTGCCATTATGTTAACTTTTTTATATTAACATCTTTGTTTATAATGATCCAAATATGTTAATAAATAATCTATCATATAGAGACCAACTCCCCAAAATATTTAAAGTGCTTTTATTGTTTTTTCGATAAGTTATAATTGTTAAAAGTATTTTCACCGTTAAATATTGATAGGAATTTCAACCATTAAAAATTCAAAGAAAAACGTATATGTTCATCAAACTGTGAAAAAAACGTCAAATTACTTTCACTTTTGGAACAACAATACAACTCCGTATTAAAAGTTTAGCAATAGCTTATGATTTGAACTATACTATCAGGAAATATATACATATATATTTGGTGAAACAGTTACATTGTGTGGAAGGTGTGATGGAGGGGAGCCAAATCCTTTTCCTGGGGATAAGAAAGGATACGCTTGAAGGGTAAACTATCTAGCATGTCTAAGTGCGAGCAGAGTGAGATCCAAGCCATTCAAATTATTCGTCACTAGTTTATACATATTATAAAACCACATTGGAAACAAGTCAACAGCAATCACATATTTGATATAAGTGAAAGCAAAAGCCAATCAACCAGTTATTGATATTCATGACATAAGGTGTGAAGACCTTTCTTTAGCAAGTTTGAAAAAGTTGGATATATGACCCCACAATGTCTTCTCAAATGTCTCCCAAGTACGATCTACATCTTCAAAATATTCCCTGAAAAATAATAAATCACATTTAGAGAACAACACAAAGTTAGAGAGCATTAAAAGTATTAAGATTCGTTCCAAAAAAAAAAATCATCAGTATATCAAAATTATGAACGTGGAAGTTCTCTTCCAAGATTAACCCCTCTACACTCGGCAATTTTAATTATGACCACCATAATGAACTGAAAGAACATATCCTGACCTTAGCCTTCCGACCTCTTCTTTGTGAGACGACACTGCTGCTAAAGCAAACCTCCGTTTTCCATCAAGAGCAGTTAACCTCTGTGAGCAGCATGGCATTTTGAATAAACACCATGAACATTGTAGCACTATTTCTGATTAAAAACAATAAAAACAAGAAGGAAAAAAAAAAACATAACAGCTAAACCTCATAAGTGTTGATGAGTTCCTTATCATCACTCAAAGAATCATGTGCCTCAGCAGCTTCAACAGATATTGACATCATTCCCTCCACGTCCTGCAAAAGAGGTAACACGTCAGGTAGGCAAATGTAACAAAGCAAGCAAGAAGCTTACAAGTTTATTTCTGGAAGCATGTAACCATATAAAGACTGTCAAAATAATCAAAATTGGAATATTTGTTCCTATAAAGTAGACATTATTTTTAATAGATGATAAATAAATGAAAATGGTTAACAACCCACCTTCAAGGTTGTGTTCAAGTTATTCCTCGCATTGCTAAGTAACTTTATCTGATCGTGATTTTCAATTAACGTTTGGCATTCTTGACAAAGCCTAATTGACAAAGAAAAGCACTGAATCAGCTTCAAGTAGAAATACACCATAAGTCAGCTTAGGAAACAATATTGGTTCTTAAGGAAACTCGTAATATTGAATGTGCATGTGAAGTGAAAAGCATACTTGTCAATAGAAATAAAGTTCTCACGGAGGTGATTTACTGTCTTTTGAGATGATGAAAGTGATTCCAGACCAGATTGAGCTTGTTCAACCTAAGCCACAAAGATATTTAATAAAAAAGATGGTATAAACATGGGATAGACTGACCGCGCATGATTATTGAAAAATGAAACGGAAAAAAGAAACAAAGTCTGGTCCTCATAATAGCTGAGAACATTCATATAACAATTTTTTGAAGGTTCAAATAGGTTTGTGATAATACCTGCTCGGCAACCATCGTACTGAGTTGTGCATCATTTGCCTGATAATAATAATGTAATCACAACTATCAAATTAATAATGTAATCTTAAGGTTCTCATAAAGCTTCAGTAAAACATATTTTGTGTAATGAAATCAAGTTACATTAATAATCACAAATGATATGGCTATTTATTTCTCTTGATTTCTATACTTTCGATGCATCCAGATGATATGCCACATTAGACTATTCCATACTTCACCTATGAAACATATATGGATGCATGAAGCATATCATACCAAAGGCGAGCTTATTTATCAAAATCCAAATTAGATTGCAGTGACTGCACAAATGCAGCAGTTGGAACCACTAAGTAAAGATATTTGGCTAACTTTAGTTGTTTTTGCTATTTCGAGTAAAATTTTGAGGGAAATGAAAGCTGACATTTTCAAAGTAGAAATTTATTTTGAACAAACTGCCAAGCACAGAACACCCAAAAATAAATAACAGTAACCTCCCAGCACAGACAGCCCTAAGAAATCAATGAAAGGGACATTTGACCCTGTCATGATGCACAACATCAACACCCAGGTGTGGTGGAAATGAACAAGTGTCCTCACACTTTAATGGGTGATTTTGTGTGTGTGTGTGTGTGTGTGTGTGTGTTTTTGTTTGAGAGAGGGGGGGGCGGGGGGGGGTTGTTGTGGGTAGTTGGAGTTGGAATATAGGTTATCTTATGGATAGGTTGACAGAGTTAGCTGATACATTGACCAAAAGAAGGTGAATACAGCTTGCCTTCAAGAGACTAAGTGGGCGGGAGAAAAATTAAAGGAAGTGGAGGGTTCCAGTTTCAAGTTATGGTACATAGAATGCAGAAAATGGGGTAGGAATTTTAAAATTAAAAATAAGTTATGGTCATTAATTCATTCACTAAGCATTACCAGTGAAACAAAGTTCTTCAATTAAATGTTATGATAAAAGGAAAAAGTGAGCATACAGCTGATAAATATCCACAGAGTTGGCACTCTCCAATGAGACGAAAAAGCAACCATCTCCGCAAAGATCAAATAGGTTCAGCCTAACAAATACTCCACCTCCCAAAACAAAATCATATTGAAAAAACAGTGTATTTTAAGAGAAATCATCCATTTCCAGTTTAATCTTCTTGTCAATGTAAACAACATTAACAATAGCTGAAAGTTGGGTTTAACCAATTTCCATCAACCAAAAATTTGGAACATGTGTCAGTTTTTAGTCAGTTTAATAAATGGGAGTCTAATCTTGGGGCAAACAAAATTGGAAATGGGACTTTCACATGGAGATAGAAGGACTAAAGCAGCCATGTTCATTTAAATGACTCAAAGACAAACTCAGCACCAAATTGGGCACCAATTGTCAAGGAGTTATAGATTTATATAGCGTCACCTTGAATACTTTCGGGTTGATAACCATTCGAATCAAAAATAAACAGCATAACTGGTAAAAGTAGAGCATAGATTATAGAGTCCAGACCTGTTGGCGTGCAATGTAATCAGCCTTGATTGAAGAAATGGATTGTAGAAGCTCTGGGAGTGGCAACAGCTTGGCAACCTCACGGACTGCTGCTTCTTTGGCTTCGATGCCAAGATCTTCGACCATCATCTTGAGTTGAAATGACAGTGTATAATCATATATTAAATACATTACGTATATAAAAATGGATGTACATTTATATACATTCTTGAGAGGCAATTGCCTCTACTGGCCTTTGAATAACAAACAAATCACCATAGTAACAAGTTAATATACTTGATAGGAATTGCAACCAATTACTGTAAAACATAAACCTGCCCCTAATTGATTTGAACTTTACAACGTCAATGTCGAACTATGCCCTTCTTAACAAGATATATCGCAAAAATTATTGCAATCAAATGGGTCATTAACTAAATACCCCACTTCAGAATATATGTTTAGTCATGCATATAGTGCTTATGAAGTACAATAACACAAATAAGAGCAATTATAACTTCAACTTAGATGTATTCATTTCATTTTAATCAATACAATTATGAACAATATAAACCACTTAAATAGTTCTAGTAATTACAAGATCTGATGTGTTCAAAAACTTGATTGAGTCCATTGTATATATGTAAATATCCAATAGAAAGATAGCAAAGAGGAAATGAAAGAAAATTGGGAATATTTTGGTGTGCTTCTTACCGCCAAAGTATGAGAAGATCCGACTTGTCTAGAATAGAGGGGGGAGATCCAATCCGCCGGAGATGAATCAACTCAGAGATAACTGTCAGCTGACGAAAAGGGAGCCGAAATTGGTAGAGAATAGCGATGTCTACTTTTGTTATCGGACGAGGTAGTAAAATTTTCCGGTCTTCCGGGTGTACATATAGAGAAGAATGGGTGATTTCGGACCGCCGAGTACTCTCCGGTAGAAGAATACGAATAAGCCGTTTCTGCGTACTGTTGATTTGTAATTTGTCTCAAAACGACGACGTTTTCACTTATGGACTTTAACACAATTTTCGGTTTCGATATTTTTTTTGGTATAAAAATATATTAATAAACAGGGCAAATACATAATTTAATCAAATGCCTAATTACTTCTAGAAGATTAGTCCTCTAACATATTAAAAAAATTAAAATAATTTATCATTCAAGAACAATTATTTTATTAAAATATTGTAATAATAAAATTCAAATTTATAATCATGACTCTAAAAATTGTAACGTCTAACCCCCGCTTCCCCTTGAATATCAAACTCTCCTTCGGCCATAGGTCATCTAGGACTTTTTAAAATATTAGTTTTAAATAATGACAAATCATAATTTTATTTTGTAATGTGTCAATTAAAGTTAAATATTTTAATAAATAAATAACAAAAAAACACACATTGAAGAAAAATTATCAATAAGACGCAAATTACACTTATAAATTCATGAAATTTCCATAGTTGATTTGTGAAATTTTTATTTAAAAGTAATATAACGTCCATAGTTGTATAGATTGATAAAAAATTTAAAAATAAAAAAAACAATTGACATGATTCTTTTGTATTTTGAATAACCAAAATTTTGTAATTTTATCACAGTTTTGATAGAATATTTACCCGTATAATGACTAGAATAAAATGAGCCATATTATTTTTAAAATTTTAGAATTTAATAAATTAACGTAAATATTTTTTTTGGTTAGTAATTAACTTTAAAGAGTTAAAATAGATATTCCCTAAACTCTAAAATTAATGATATCTATGATTTTTAATGTAGTAAATTTGGGAAATCTTAAAATTTAAAATTAAAACGAAATTATTTATTTGCCAATGAAGTCTTATTAATAATTAACACTGAGGACACATCAGAGTTCTTATTATTAAGAGATACCATGGGGGACTTCTGACCCATTATTATAATATCCTTGTATGATTCTTGTGAAATTTGAATCTTGATTGATTGAAAATTGATATACTTGTAAAGTAGAACTAGTATCACCATCCGCTCTTTAAAAAATAAAAATAAAATTATTTTAATTGATGTCAATATTACAAACTATATATAAAATCCTACAACGAATAAGTTTATAGCATAATTTAAATATTAAAATTTTATAAACCAAATTTGATAAAATTTAAAATTACCTCTAATTTGATGAAATCCATATTTCGAATTAAAGGAATTTGTACAGAAAAGAAATAAAGGGAAGACGTCTATCGTAGTTCTGAGATAAAAACTAAGACCGAATTTACGTGAAGCATAAATTTATTTCTTTTCTATCTTTAAGTGGAGTCTTTGTAATTAATTATATTGTTTAATGAACACATTTTCACCATTTAAAAAAAAAAAAAAAGGAAAAAATGTGATTGAAGTCGCCAATAAAACCAGGGCTCCGCATGTTTTAAGAAATAAGAGTTAAAAAATATATCAACATTTCATAGACATTTTGTTTTTCGGGGTGAAAATATTCCATAGACATTGAATGATGTGATACTCAGCAACACCAACGACCTAGTATTTCCATTACAAAAAAATTAAATTAAAATTAAAATTAAAAAATAATTGGTTTCTATCTAATCTCTAGAATGTAAATTGGAAGGACCATAAATAAATTCTATTAAATACGTATACAACTTTTATAAATGAGAAAATTCATGAAGTACTTCAAAAAATGAATAAATTTTAAGTTTAAGGGGACTAGACCCTGTTTGGAATTGATTATCGAAACTGAATATAGTTTATTTTTAAAAAATAAATTATCTTTAAAATGTTTATTTTTGTTAATTTAAAAAAAAAACTAATAAGTTGAGT
The DNA here is from genome assembly GCA_032359685.1 of Pittosporum tobira. Classification (NCBI taxonomy): domain Eukaryota; kingdom Viridiplantae; phylum Streptophyta; class Magnoliopsida; order Apiales; family Pittosporaceae; genus Pittosporum; species Pittosporum tobira. The sequence continues at coordinate 3,784 of JAUMHB010037701.1, read as the reverse complement.
ATAATAGTATTTTCAACTTAATTAAAAAAAAAATAATCAATAAAGATTTTTATTTTAACTTATATATTATTTTAGTTAACAAATAAGTTTCAAATTATTTTAAAGTTGATTTGTCAAAAGTCAAAACTTGGACATATGATCTCTTCCGGATTTCACTTTAGGAATGACAACAATATTGGTGTCGGTGAATTCTATCGACATGATTCTAGGAATGAAAGAAACGTAGGAAGCAACTTTTGATCACGTACGGTAGTACTTCATCCATTCAAACGGAACATACAGATGAGTGAAAATTGAGAAAACCACCTAACCAGAAAAATTCAAAACTCAAAAAATGAAAGCCTATGGAGTATGAAGGCATGGAAAAAAAATAAAACATTTGATATGGGTTTTTTGTCTAAATTAACCATATAATGTAGAATGCTCCAAAGCCAAGGTAGGATTCAGTTCATATAGGGTTTGTTCGTTTTTATAACTGTTGTAGCTCGTGCAATTGTAGCTGTTTGTAGAAATTTAGAATAATTTTCGGTGATTTATGGTTGACGAAACTATAATATAATTATTGTTTAATTTAAACTACATATGTTGTGATAGAAATGAAATAAAATAATCAAAATATTAGTTATTTTGTCGAGTTGATATATTTTTTGTTATTATTAAAATATTTATTACTCAATTGATACGTTAATTTGAAGAGGGTGTGTTTTTTTTTTTTTATTGAGTTGACATGAATATTTTCATTATTATTATTATTGCAACTATATTAATTTCACATAGTAATTATTTAAATAGAGGAACCTTTATTTAATGTCTTTTAAAAGTTATATTAAATACATGATAGTCTTATTGGACTCAAATATATAGATTAGTCTCCTTTTTTTTTATAACAAATTTTATATTAATATGTTTGTTATTATTAAAATAATATTTATTTTAAAATAAATATGTTAATATGTGTATTAAAGTATTAAGGTAAGCAAGAGAAATATAGTAACTTTTAAAAATAGAAAGATATTTTTAATAATTAATCATGCATGAAAAGTCCTAAAAGCTTAAAACTTGTTTCACACTATCAAGTTTTTTGTGCGGTGTGTTTTGGCTTAAACAGCTGTTGAAATGCTGATTTTCAACTGCAGCCCTTGATTTGTCAAACATGTTTTGGCTATACATTTTAGACTCAAAAGTTTAAAAAGTCACAAAAGCCGGTAAACCAAACATGCACATAATGCTCTGAGGTAGATCGCAGATACTACCTTCAACCGTTTGTTACATAAAAAATATTTTCTAGAAAATATTTTCTAAATTTTTCCATGTTTAGTATGTCAGGAAAAATTCAGTCAACTGAAAATTATTTTTCAGTCAATAGAAAATTCATTTGTTATTTCAGAAAAATGACTTATAGATTTAAATCCGTAAGTCATTTTTTAAAAAGTGGTATGACTGTTGTCTCATTCTATTATTCTTTATAACACTTTTATTTAATCAATATTATCATCTTTCTATTTATTTTATTTTTAAAATAAATACATTTATTCTTATCTTCATAATATATGCATAATTAATATTTTCATATTGAATTATATATACACATATATTTTCTAAATTTTAAATTTTTAATTCTTAAAAATCTTCAAAACCATTAATTTATTAAAGTATGAACATTCTTATTGTTATATCATAGTAAGTTTTTACATATATACAAATAAATTCAAATTTTCATTGTAAGGACTTAGTTTTATCTTGTTAAAAAAATTAAAATATACTTATATTAATTTAAAATAGCATAATTGTTAAATTTAATTTGAAAATCAATTATAAAAATACATTTTCAGCCTCATTTTTAGCAAGAGTATCCAACATCAGAAAATAAGTTATTTTCCCATAAACTATTTTCTCATAAAACATTTTACTAAAAAATATTTTCTGAAACATGTTTTTCTTGAATCAAGAGATCTGGAATTTTTCGTTCCTTTTTTTTTTTTTTTAAATTTTATTTGGATTGAAAAAATGAGAAGTTACGTTTTAGATCAAAGGGAGTGAAAGAAAAATGAAATTTGGACATTTCCTTTTAGCGCAGAACAAATTCACTAACAAATTTATGGTATTGCAAACTACATATAAAATCTTACAACACACAAGCTTATATCATAATTTAAATATCAAAAGTTTATAAATCTAATTTGATTAAATTTAAAATGACCTCCAATTTGATAAAATCCATATTTCAAATTAAAGGAATTTGTACGGAAAAGAAATAAAGGGAAGAAGCCTGTCGTAGCTATGAGATAATAATAATAATTAAGTCCGAATTTATGTGAAGCGTAAATTTATTTTTAAATTAAGACCGAATTTGTACTAGCCTTGTTTGGAATTGATCATCGAAATTGATTATAACTTATTTTTAAAAATAAATTATCTTAAAAATATTTATTTTTTGTAATTTTAAAAAATTAATAAATTGAGTATAACAATATTTTTAATTTATTTAAAAAAATTGACCAATAAATATATATTTTTTAATTTATATATTATTTTAATTAACAAATAAATTTTAAACTATTTTAAAATAAGCGTTGCGGAACATAGTCTAACAATTTTGCATATGAAGTCCAGATTTTGAGGGGTATCAAGTCCTCCGATATGTTCTAACAATTTTGCATATGAAGTCCAGATTTTGAGGGGTATCAAGTCCTCCGATGCTCTACCCAACTCTGCCTATGGAGCTGAGTGCATTTAGTAACTCCTCTGTAATGAGCTTGTTTGAAAAAACTTATTTTAGCTGATTAACACTTATTTAATTAAAAAATAAATTGTTCAGGTTGTTTAGAATAATTTTTTAAAATTAATTTTTTAATTACTTGATTAATTTTTATTTAATCACTCTTATCATTTATTTATTTATTTTATTTTTAAAATAAATACATTTATTTTTATTTTCACAATATATCCATAATTAATATTTTCATATTGAATTATATACACACATATATTTCCTAAATTTTAAATTTTCTTATTCTTAAAAATCTTCAAAACTACTATTTTATTAATTTGTTTCCTATAAAATATGAACATTCTTATTGTTATATTATAGTATTGAGTTTTTACATACATACAAATAAATTCAAATTTTCAATATGAGAACTTAGTTTTATCTTATTAAAAAAATTAAAATATACTTATATTAATTTAAAATAACATAATTGTTAAATTTATTTTGAAAACCAAATATAAAAATACATTTTCAGTCTTATTTTTAGCTTGACTATTAAATATCATAAAATAAATTATTTTCTCAAAAAATATTTTATCAAAAAATATTTTATAGAATACATTTTCTTTGTATCAAATTGAGCCATAGAAAACAACTTTTTCCAACTGATCACGTAAAGCAGTCCGTCCATTCAAATGAATATATAGATGAGGGAGAAAATTGAAAAAACCAACTAACTAGAAAAAATAATTTGAAAAACCCGCAGCTTCAAAACTCAAAACAGAAAATAGAGATTGAAAAAAAAAAAACACCTACGGAGTATTAAAAAAAATGAAAACTAATGACTTCAAAGCTCAAAAGTTCATTCTAAAATTAAAAATATTTTTATAATTTTATATTGCCTGACGTGCCATTACTTGTATTTTGGATTTAATTATTATGTTACCGCTACGTTTTTAACTAATGTTAAGAGATATGTTTAAAAAAATAAATGTATCTTTAATTTTAAAATAGAGAAAATAAATGTAATCTTTAATTTTAGAATGTAAGGAGTAAGAGTTAAGGCATGGAAAA
>JAUMHB010037680.1:0-19567 GCA_032359685.1 Pittosporum tobira | reverse complement strand
TTTTCCAATGTGGGACGAAAACAACTTCACAAAAATCAAATCCCCAAACATTCGATGTGGGATATGAACCAAAACTAGTAAAAGAGACTTCACTCATTCACAGATAAGAAAAGAAAAAAGAAACAAAAATAAATATAAGTAAAGAACCTATAGAAAAGAACCGGAAAGCAGAGGCGGCTGGGGAGCGACTATCGTCAGATGAGAAAGAATGATTAAGAGGCATAGGACAATTATTTCAACCTTATTTGACGATTTTTATAGGTACGGCATCCATTTTTTTCCTCGGTTAATTTTTAATTCGTCATTATTCATTTTGAAATTCTGTCATATTGTAAATTGTGTATAAAATTCATCGTAACTCCAATTTATTCAATTCTTAATTCAGTGAAAATATTTTTCAATTATCTACCAGTCTCATGTTTTACGTTTTTGTGAATTCCATCTCTAAATATGACTTATTCATCGATTTGAAAATATGGTCTGTTCAGTGATGAGTTTAGATATAGTCAAGTGTTGAAATCATAGAAAATTATATTTTTCATCAAATTGTTTGATTCATACCTTTATGGAAATCCCTTGATGTGTACTACAAATGTTTTTCTTTGATCTATTGCTAGATTGGTGATATAATTTGCTATATTTCAAGTTTTATAAAGTATATCAGTACTATAGGTTTCATATTTACAGATTCTGCTATCTATTTTGTAAATTAATTTCCTAAACCTTTGATTGTCAAAATTGAATGAATTTTTGGAATCCTTAAAGGGTCTACTATAAGGTTTGTGTTTTGACTTTCTGATGTTTATAACTTTAATTGGTCATATATTTAACTTTCTATAACTATTGTATCCAAATTGTTATACAGTATTTCATATTTTGTTAAATGCAAACATATGACGACCCCAAATTTCCACCCTTCAAGCCTTGTGGAAAATAGTTAGTCAAACCTTCACCAACGTTCATGAATTGCTATTTATGAGCAACCATCCCTGTTTTACTTACTAGGATCTTACATCGAGTACACATCTTATATTACAAATGGAAGCGTGTTTAGGAAACAAGTTTTATATTACAATATTTAAAAACCAAAAAATACATATTACGCATTCTTCAGAGTTAGACAAATCCACAAGGTAACGTTATCCTAACATGATGGCTAATATTCTATCTTTTCCTTCCCTTTTGAGGATTTACCAAGTTCCTTGGTCACTGGAAGATTTTAAGAATGGGTGAGCAAAAAAATGCTCAACAAGTACACTACTCTCAATATGTTAAAAGGAAACCTTCAAGTCAAGCAAATAAAAACGCTTAATTTTGAGATTTAAAAATTATTTTGAATTCATGAGCATCATATGAATTTCATTTACGCATGCATAATTTATGAACATCATATAAATTATGTTTAAACATTTCATCAAATTTGAGTATGCAACGCCATTAAATATTTACTAAGGTATCTACTTAATCTTAACACATAGTCCATATTAAACAGAAAAGCTCGTACATGCATACACCACATACTACAGGAATTCTCTCGTAAGGTGTCGGTACACCGGTCTTTACCATTTTGAACATACTCGATCTCCTTTTTCATCATGCGAAAATAAATTTACGCTTAAATCATAAAACATGTTACACATGATAGATATACATAACATTTATAGCAATTAAATAAGTTCAAAAATTATACTTGAAGAACCACAATCAGTGTATAAGTGATCCAAACTTATACAACATGGCACGTAAAATTTTACGTAAAATAGGAGCGAATAAGATGTACTTGCCTTAGCGAAACTTTTCTAAATGTTTCTCGTAATTTGCTTGGTGTTACGTAAAATAGGAGCGAATAAGATATACTTGCCTTAAAGAAACTTTTCTAAATGTTTCTCATAATTTGCTTGGTGTTACGTAAACTTTTCTAAAAACATACTACTCAGCCACAATAAGAAGCTCACACAATTAGCCCAGAAAGACCGAGACTATCCCCTTTTTCATACTTGGTACTTCCCCTTTCCTTGCTGCTTCGGTTACCCGATGTTGGACGAAAGAATGATTTTACCATGCTTTCTTTTTCCTTTCCTTACTCCACGTGGGACAGAAGGATGCTCGCGATTTGCTTTTCTCATTTTATACCTACATTTTCTTGCCTTGTTTTTCCACATTTGTCTAATGTACGTGGAACAACTACCAAGCTCTGTCTATTGTCAACTTTGAAATTCCTTCTCTTTCTCTTCTTTTTGTAACAACTAGAATAGATCGATAGACGGATCTATCAGTCAACAAGGATAAGACCAGATTATCACATAAAAGTACAAACTGGTGCTACGTACTAACAACTATATGATCCCCGAAAAATATTGAGAAAGAACAAAAACTAGAGTTAGCATGAGAAATATTAAAAAAGAACAAAATAAATAAGTAAAATAACGGTAGGTGTTCATGCACAAGAAATTCAAAGTCGCACAAGTAAAAGGGAAAATGTGTCCAAATATTTATTTAAGACTTAACAGAGATCTTAGAATATAATACTCTATCCATTCTAAAATTAAAAATAATTATCAAATTAAACTTGTGAAATCTTAAAACTTAAATTATGATATACATTTATTAAAATTTAAAATTACCAAAATTTATATATAGTAATATTTTTTATATGTTATTTAAAATATTAACTTTGACATCGATTAATATAAAAGTTATATTAATTGTGATTCTATGTGGGCCTTAAATCATGGCATAGGAAGTACATGTTCTTTCCCAACATGACGTACAGTAGGTAAGAGCTAAAGCCCAAGCCCAAAGGGCAACCCAGTAGAGAATTAACTTTGGCAAAAGAAAGTTCCAAGATCATACCAACTATATTTTAAAGATAGCATTTAGGGAATAAAAGGTATAATGTATTTGACGATAAGAAAGATTGAAGTCTTAAAATTTAACAATTCTTAGGTGTGAATTTCCACTTCTTAGAGGCTTTAGGTTCAAATAACCGCAATGCGAATTGCAATTTCTTGTTATATTTCAGCAATGCATACATATTTATCTAATTGTCTATTAACAAATTTTTCCTAGTACATTGTCTGGTTTTTATTTTTGAAATGCCTTCAGAATCATTGCTCCATGCATGCTTTAAAGAATTTCCTCGACTAATACTAAATCATATAGTACTAGTTACGCTGATTATCGATGTAAAGAAAAATGCTATTACTTCAATTATCAAATCAAGCACGTCCTATTCTCCAATTGAATTTAAAACACCACAAAGGAATTGGCGTTAAGTGAGAACTCCATAAGTGAGAGTTCCCTACAAAGTTCGAAGACAACTAAAAAGAGCTTCTTATAAGAAGCATCTTACAATTATTTGAAACTGAATTGAAAAAAAAAAACTAATTAAAGATCAAAAATAGCGGATAGCATTGGAGATGGGGGATTTATTCATTCACAGAACGCCTCTCATTTATTAAAAGCATCCTTTACAGTGCCAGCAACCCCTTGTGCCTTAGCCTGCATCTGCTGACCAGTCTGCACACCCATGCATAACAAAATTAAGAATCCATCCCTTGAGCACTTAGCAGACCATATTTGCATGTGTAAGACACACACACACACACACACACACAAAATCTCTAAATGTTTCATATATCTTAATTTTACGTTTACGTTCCATATGATCAAACTACTAAGTAATAAGTTTGAACCTCCTACAAAGATTCTTTGGCAGATTGTGCGGTATTGCTAGCTTTATCCATCATCTGGTTACCCTTTTCCTGAAATTAACCAATATAGCTCCATATTACCCCATACAACTTATTTTTTAAAATAAGGGATGCTTAAAAAGTGAAAATAAGACACTCATTTTTGTTTTTTGTTTTTTTTTGAAATATTTTGAGTATAAAACGTTGAGCACCTAGACATGGTCTGGCCCGCGTTGTAGCTTGCTTTCTCAGATGAAGAGTTCATCTTTGATTTCTTTTTCGGAAATTGGAACAGAAGAAGTAAAGAGACTATAAGAATTAAGCTTGAATAACTCATAACTGGGTGAGGGGGTAAACATTTATAGTTTTATAAATTGATTCATTGCTCAACGCGTGTAGCGATTTTGAAGGTGTTAGCATACAATTTGATCCTAAAAATGGGGTAGTTTGATTTGACCATGAATGCTTACAAGATTTTAACAGGAGTTGGTTAGAGATTATTACTAGAATATAATTTTCAAGTTACCACGTTAGCGACAAGTACAATATAAATGTAATGATAAAATCATAAATTTGTAATTATAAGTTATACCACGGACAGTGGTGAAGTCAATCATTTATATTAAGGGGTGCTAAAAATTTTCAGCTAGCACATAAACTTAGCAAGCTAAATTTTCAGCAATGCAGCGGAAAAAAGTGGGGGGAGAAGTTGGGAAGAAAGAGTAGCAGAAATAGACCTACTTTGCTTATGATAAGTTAAATGGGGTTATCTACACATTTATTTGTAAAAAACATGAATAAAATTTGGGCTTGGATTTTGGTATACTAATATAAAAAATTTGTTCAAGATGACAAGGTAGGCTATTTATGTTTGAGCTTGAAATTTGTTATACTACCAATGTTCTTAAAGTGAGCTTTTTATGTTTGAACTTGAAATTAAATTACACTACTCCAAAAAAGATATTTTACCAATTAAATTACTTTTTAGTAATTATTGAAGAAAGGATAAGTTATACTCTTATACTCTTTGCGATTTTCTTTTCTCCTTTTATACCTCCATTTTCTTGTCATGTTTCCACATTTGTCCAATATGGAACAACTACCAAGCTCTTGATTCAATATTTTTTCCATCCTATCTATTGTCAACTTTGAAATTCCTCTCTTTCCTTCTTTTCTCTTCTTTTTGTAACAACTAGAATAGATGATGCAAATGTTTTAATTATTGAATAGGATATTATTAATAATAGTAACATATATCTCACTAAAATTTTATTAGTCACTAAAGAAAAAAATAAAGTTTTCATTTAAATTATAGTTCAAAAATAATATGGTAAGGTTGGATAAAATTCACTGATAGACATTAAACATTATACCATAAAATTTTAGATTTTCATTCAAAAATTATTTTACAAATAAGCATTCTGAAATACTCTGGGTTCTCACATCCTCCTCTCCTTAAAAGAATTTCTTCCTCGAAATTCATACATCAAAAATATGGGGCCACTTTTTTCTCATTTCACTTTCGAGCTCCCAAGTTGATTCTTCCACATCATGATTCCACCAAATTAATTTTACTGACGGGATTTCTTTATTGCGTAAAACTTTAATTTGGTGGTCAATAATCTAAACAGGGTTCTCGATGTACATCAAACCTTCATTAATTTCAACAAGATGATAGTCAGTAACCCATTTGAAATCAGGTTTGTACAGACAAAGAATTGAAATGTGGAAAATATTATGAATGTGTTCTAAAGTTTGCGGTATGTCAACTCATACGCAACCGCTCCAATTTTTCGTAGAACTTGGAAAGGTCCGATGAACCTCGGGTTTAATTTTCCCTTTTTCCCAAACCTTATTGCACCTTTCTAGGGCGACACTTTCAGGAACGCATAGTCACCTACCTCTAGGGTTCGATCTTTTTGATGACGAGCTATGTATTGCTTTCATCCTATTGCGTATGGTTTTGATTGCGTTTTCAACTTGTTGCACCAATTTGGGCCCTAATAATTTGTGTTCTCCTACTTCATTCCAGTAAAGTGGAGTTCTACACTTTCTCCCATATAATGCCTCGAATGGGGCCATCCTTATGCTTGCATTGTAACACCCATATCATCCACTATGAACATTAACTAAGGGGTATTAATGAACCATGCAATGCGCCCTTTCCATGGCTGTATTTTATTTTTGATTAATTTACTTTATTGTCTCCTATGTTAGATATCCCCAAGTAACCATGGCCCATAATACTACATACATACATCAATGGAAGTATTATACTAAGTTATTACAACACAACATCATAAAATTAATTATAAATACGTCCAAAGAAAAACGTAGACTCGACTATGAAGTTAGACAAATTCCCAGTTTTCTACCTTTCATTAGTCTCGGATTAGTCCTTTTGATCCTCATTCCTCCTTGTCTTCTCACTAGCTGTAAACATAAACCACAATATAATGGGGTGAGCGATATAGCTCAGCAAGTATCATACTCTCAACGTTAACAAATTAATCAATAAGTGTACATAAACTTCCATATGAGAACATAATCATACAAACTGAACTCACGAATTTTGAGGTGAGATCTATATCATTAACATGACCTGCAAGCATAATATAAATCATGCAATTAAATGGTAAAGGTAATGAGTATGCACTTTACATTCATATGAGTTCACCCGTCTTAAATGAGTGTATAAAATAACATAACTTACTTGATCCTAACAAATAGTCTAGATCAAGTTTAACATAACTAGTGGATGTGCACATCGCAAATATGGAAACAACGTCCATATTATACCAAAATTCACCATTAATAACCTCCACTTGGTACACTCAAACTCCTTCACCTTGAGGTTTTTCTACGTCACCTAAATGGACATAATGTGCATGGTACAGATGCACAATACTCAAACATACACATAATCTTACATGCACAAAGAGTAAGCTTATGCATTCATGACAATAAACATTATGGGCAATGGAAACAAAAAAGTTACACGTACAAGTGGGGCGAGTAAGAATACTCGCCTTATCACGCTCCGTCTAACCTTAATTGGTTTCCAAATTTCACCTCGATTATTACTTGATACCCTATGACATACATAACCTTACATTACAACTTTAATATTTCCTAGGGTCATTGATCCCATTTGATGTATTTGCCTTCCTAATATCTTAGTTTAGGTCCAAGGAGTCCACGGGATTTATATATATTCAACTCATGCTAAGAAACCCTCTTAGCACTTTAGTCATTCTACTCAGAATATTTATTTTTCAATCTTGAAATGGGCCTAAGAATCACTCAATTCCAAGTTATAATGAAAAAGATATCGTTATTTAAAGTTTGCTAACATTTGGTACTTTCTGGAAATTCTGAAAATTTACAGCAGTCTACTTAGAACAATTTAAAAAAGTACCAAATGAGCTTAATTTTAGAAAATATTTGGTATAAATAGACCATGATGGTCCATATATATGCTGAAATTGTTTTATGATTTATAGATTAGTAGATTATTTTATACATAATTTCAAACATAGCTGAAATGAAGTTTTATGTTTTTTGCACTACCTAGGCACATTTAGACACAACTCATTCTAGACAAGTTTAGTGCCTCCATAATTTATATCTTCAGAAACTAGATTTCTTATAGTTGTTTGTAGGATTTGAAATCACTGAATTTGGAATTTTAATGAAAACGTTATAGATTTGAAGAAGATTGTAGATGAATGGTGCTTCAGAGTTCCGGCATTTTATTAAAATATCAAATGAACTCCAAAATTCATGAATATTTCTAGACGTCATATATACTTGTTTAAGTACATACACAAAAAGTTTGGGATCCATTGTCCTTGTCTTTATGCTTTTACAAAATCCAAAATGGGACTGCAGTAACAAAATTTCCAGACTTGTAATTTTCACAAAAACTTCTTTGGCTTGCTTAAATGTTTTCCAAAGACTTTGTATACATAAATAAACATAACCACAACATTAAAATCACTTTATACTTTTGTTAAATTGGGGTTTCAATTATGAAATCATTACTTGACAAATTCCATTTTTGAAAGCATTTTTGGACTCCTTGTGCCTAAACCAACTTCTAGTATGCTAATACTTTCTTATTCACCAAATTATCACTAATCATACATTCTACATACATGCTATGTTATAATCATGCAATGCTCATTCCCTTCCCCACAACAAGCAAACGCATTTAACCTTAAATGAGATTCTCATCCTCCTTTACACAATCAATCATTATAACAAGCTATACAAGTTACCATCTAAATCTTTATATTCATTTACACCTTTACTAAGCATGGATAACAAAGAAATTAAGCTAGGTTCAAGAGTGTACCCTTTAAGCTCTTCAAAGTCCACCAAGTTAGCTTGATTTGTCAAGGCTTATTCCACCTTTCTTACTTGTAATCCAACCTTCCAAGTACTCAATTAGAGTTCTAGGGGGTTGATTTAGGGTGTAGAGGGTTTGATCTTGCAAGAATTTGGTAGATGGTCTAGGGTTTTGATCTTCAAATCCAAGGATTTGGGAGTGTTTTTGAATGATTTCTTTAGCTAAGATTGGTTACTATGATCACTAGAACACTTTGTGATCATCCATCATGCTTGAAACAAGAAAATAAAATTTGGTTTTAATAGGGACTTAAAGCCTAGAGTTTGAAAGAGAGAGAGTTGTTCTTGCTTTTCTTGGTTTCTTGATATATAAAATGGCTAAGTGGGAAGAAATACTAAGTTAGCCCCTTTTTAACTCCTTTAGCCGAATATTGACCTTGGTCAAGTGGCCAAGGTTTTGGCCATTCCTAGTCCCACAAAGTTAGTAAGTATCTTGGTCCATAAAGGTGCTACGTGGTCCATGTGTTTAGGTGACATGTAGGTGTATTTGTGTGTCTTGCAAATGTGTCAACCAAGCCTCTCCCAAAGCTTGACACCCATGCTTATGTCATTCTTATGATGGCATCTTGATGATGTCATCACTTGTATCACCTTGGTGACATCATAAGGCTTAAGTCATCTTGGTGACATCATAAGGCTTAAGTCATCTTGGTGACATCATAAGGCTTATGTCATCTTATATTACCTTATCTTTCTTGTCATATTCTTTTCGTCTCTTTCTTCTCTTCTTTCTTTTCTTTTCTTTTTAATTTGCCAAGGGGAATTCCTTCCATTCCATGGCCGGCCCTATGATTCTTCTTAGGGGATTCTAATTGCTTGAATTTGCAACTCCTATCCTTGTAACTTTCTGTGTATGCTTATATTACTAATTAAATTCTAATAATCCAAATAAGAATTAACACATAAAATAATATACTTTAATATCACTCACATCTTTACATATTAAAATTTCTTAGGTTTCACATCCTTCCATCCTTAAAAGAATTTCGTCCCAAAATTTACTAATCAAACATATGGGGGTACTTCTGTTTCATTTCACTTTCTAGTTCCCACGTAACTTCTTCTTTATCATGGTTGCGCCATTTAACTTTTACAGATGGAATGTTTTTATTGCACAACACTTTCACTTGTTGATCTATGATATGCGTGGGAGCTTCTTCATATGTTAAATCTTCTATGACTTCAATCATCTTGTAATCAATAACTCATTTAAAATCAAGGTTAAATAACTGAAGCAACGACATATGAAACACATTATGTATATGCTCTAATAATGGAGGTAATGCTAGTTCATACGCGACTGGGCCAAATTTCATAGAACTTGAAAAGGTCCAATAAACCTAAGGCTTAATTTCTCTTTCTTCCTGAATCGCATTACACCCTTCCAAGACGATACCTGAAGTAATGCATAATCATTGCTTCTAATACTCAATCTTTGCGATGACAATCGGCGTACTATTTCTGTCGATCCTAGTGATCAGTGCTTTTTATTTACATATTTTTTTATGATTATTCTCTTGATTTATTATAAAATAAAATACAGGGATTAGGCTTTTATATCATTGTTTGGGATAAAAAAATTATCAATCCAAGGGATTAGATTGTTTTTATTGTTATTGGGCTTACAATGCAGAGAATTGGGCTTGAAAAGACCTATTTCGGACAAAAAATCAAGTTTGACCTAATCCCGAACGAACAAGGATTGTCTGGAATCGAAGCAGAAGCAAAAACTAAAGTCGTGAGGGCCTTACAGCCTGGCTTACGACCATAAGTCATCCCATAAGGTAGCTTACGGCCGTAAATCGGGTTGTAAGGAAGGTCGTGCAATTTATCGCGAATTCTGATGACTTTTCCGGGTAGCTTTGACGAAGGCGGTTTTGGGCTTTCCTAATTACTTTCAAAGTTTTATTCAAGCTTGAAACCTAATCAGAATCAAATTCAGAGAAGACCCAAAGACTAAGCCTATATAAACTCCCTCCTAGCTCAGATCTAGGATCTCAAAAATACTTTTCATATAATATACGATCCAGATAAGATCTAACACTCAAGGAGACGGAGACTAAAGGGCTATTAATGAAGCCATTATGCCAACTTTTTATGAATTTTTCTATCTTTTCTATTGTATTTTGTAGTGTAAATATGTTCTAATTTTCTTTATGCTAAAACTAGATAGATCCTACTCATGAGTAATTAAAGTTATTATTTTTATCATGCTTTTTATGGATCTATTTGTTATGAGGTATGTCTTATGAGTTTAATGCTTCTAAATAATTACCTACTATTTAGATGATCTTTTGTCATATAATTGAATGACCGAGAGATGAAGATTAGTGAGTGCAAATTGAGGCATAACCATAGGTTAAACTTTGCTAAAGATAGTTCAAGGTGACTTGTGCGGTTTCTGTAGTAATTATACGTAGGTTAATGAATCCGAAAATTTCCAAAGAACTTAATGCTTTTCAAATTATTTAAATCTCGCATGGAGACTGTGGGACTGGTAAGTTGAATTAGGGATGTTACACCTAGAGATAGGGTATCTACCTAAAATTATGAAATTCTAATATCACAACAAATAAATTCTATAACTTGCATGATAAATCGATTGGCTTTGATTATGAATGGGTAGGTGAAATCAAAATCTTAGCATTCTTTCTTATTTTATTTAAAACCTTAACTTAGATTTTTTTAGTAATTAGTTTAAATTATATAAAAAAATCAAATCTTTATTGATTGGTTAGATTAGTGAAGAATTATCTAAGTGGTACATAGTTGGTAAATTACAATTTCTCATGGGATCGATAACTTTTTATACTATAACTTGACTAGTGTATATTTTCACTGTTCATCCGACCAGCTAGACTGTTTTCATTCTTGTACAAATAATTTTAATGGCACTCTCAACATCTTGCACTAAATCAGGCCCCTACCAACTTCCGCTCACCTACTTCATTCCAATGCAGAGGAGTTCAACACTTCCTTCCATATAAATCTTCGAATGGTGCCATACCTACACTAGTATGGTAACTATTATTGTAAGCGAATTCGATAAATAGGAAATTATCATCCCAATTTCCTTTAAAATCTATGGCGCAGGCTCGTAACATATCTTCTAGAGTTTGGATCGTTTGTTCACTTTGTCCTTCTATCTGAGGATGATAAGTCGTCCTCATATCTAATCGTGTTCCCATATATTCTTAGAAACAATTCCAGAATCTAGAAGTAAATCTAGTGTCACGATCCACGACAATGGATATCAGTACTCCATGTCTACTTACAATCTCCTTTAGGTAAAGTTTGACTAGTTGCTCCATTCGATATCTTTCTTTGATTGGAAGGAAATGGGCCGATTTAGTTAATCGATCTACTATCACCCAAAATAGCATTACATCCTCTTGCGATTGTTGGTAATCCCACTTCAAAATCCATAGTGATCTTTTCCCATTTACATTGTGGAATTTCCAAAGGTTGTAATAACCCACTAGGTCGTTGATGTTCGGCTTTCACCCGCTGGCAGGTTAAACACCTCCTTACCCACCCAGCCACATCTAATTTCATGCCAGGCCACCAATAACTTTCACGGATATCGCAATACATTTTTTGTTTCCCTGGGGTCTATGGAAAATTTTGAGTTTTGGGCTTCTTGTAAAATTTTGTGTTTCAGTTCTTCATTTTGTGGGATCCAAACACGATTCTCAAACTTAGTATCCCTGAACCATCCAGATGGCACTTACCCTCTTCTTTCTCCAATAACCTCCTTTTCTCAGTTTCAAATTTTCCCTGTGTCTACTTGATTTTATCTAGTAAAATAGGCTTCACACTGATAGCATTTAGCATCTCAATTCTCCCTTTTGGAAATACTACCTCAATCTGTAAACACTCAAAATCTTTTCGTAACTCTTCTTGTGCCAATAACATATTGAATCTTTCTTTTCGACTTAAAGCATCGGCAACCACATTAGCTTTTCCTGAATGGTAGTTAATTGTGCAATTGTAATTTTAATCAATTCCAACCACCTTCTTTGACACATATTTAATTCCTTCTGGGTAAAAATATGTTTCAAACTTTTGTGGTTCGTGTAAATCTCGCATTTTTCTCCATATAGATAGTATCTCCATATTTTTGATGCAAACACCACTGCAATCAGTTTCAAATCATGTGTGGGGTAT
The DNA here is from genome assembly GCA_032359685.1 of Pittosporum tobira. NCBI lineage: Eukaryota > Viridiplantae > Streptophyta > Magnoliopsida > Apiales > Pittosporaceae > Pittosporum > Pittosporum tobira. The sequence continues at coordinate 7,298 of JAUMHB010037680.1, read as the reverse complement.
TTCTTTTTGTACTCCTTCAATTGACGGGAAGTATATGCAATTACTTTTTCGTGTTGCATTAGTACACAACCTAGACTTTTCAAGGAAGCATCGTTATACACCACAAAACCACAAGTACTATGAGGTAGTGTTAGTATTGGGGTTGTTGTTAATCTCTTTTTCAGTTCTTGGAAACTTGTTTCATATTCCGAAGTCCATTAAAATTTGGTTGACTTTCGAGTCAAATTAGTTAAAGGCGTGGCTATTTTGGAGAAATCTTGCATAAATCTTCTGTAATAGCTCGCTAATCCCAAGAAACTCCTTACTTTCGTAGGTGTCTTTGGTTGTGGCCATTCTATTACAACTTCTGCTTTGACTTAGTCAACTGAGTACTACGTGCCCAAGAAATTATACACGGTTCAACCAAAATTCATATTTTGAAAATTTAGCGTATATTTCTTCATTCGCAATGTTTTTAACACTATTTTGAGATGTTCCACATGTACCTCCTTCGTTCTAGAATAAACCAATACATCGTCTATGAACACTATAACAAATTTATCCAAATAAGGTTTGAACGTCCGATTCATCAAATCCATAAATGTTGCAAGAGCATTGGTCAAACCGAATGGCATTACTAGAAACTCATAGTGTCCATAATGAGTTCTAAAGGCAGTCTTTGCCATATCCTCACTTTTTATTTTCAACTGGTGATATCAAGACCTCAAATCGATTTTAGAAAAATAAGCCTCACCTTTTAACTGATCAAGCAAGTCATTTATTCTTGGAAGAGAATACTTTTTTTTAATAGTCACTTTATTCAATTCTCGATAATCAATGTATAATCGCATCGATCCATCCTTCTTTCTCACAAATAAAATAGGTGCTCCCTATGGTGAAATGCTTGGTCGAATAAATTCTTTATCCAATAACTCCTGTAATTGTCTCATTAATTCTTTCATCTCAACTGGGTCATCCTATACGGAGCTTTTGAAATCGACGCAGCCCCTGGAACAAGATCAATAAAAAACTCAACCTCTTGGTCTGGTGGTAACCCCAGTAAATCATCAGGAAAAATAACACTATACTCACATACGACTAGAATATTCTCTACACTAGTTCCTTTGATTCAGGTATCCTTCTCATGAGCTAAAAAGGCCATACACCCTTTTTGTAACATTCTCTTAACTTGGATCATTGCAAGAAAATTCATAGACTTCGAATCCTTACTTTCTATAAATATAATTCGTTCCCCCAAAAGTGTCCTCAAGACTACGCGTTTCCTACGACAATCTATATTGGCCTCATATGTAACCAACCAATCCATTCCTAGAATAATATCAAATTCTCTTAAAGGAAACGGTATCAAATTCGTAAGAACTTTGTACCCATGAATCTCTACTTGACAATCTTTACACATGCTATGCGCGGGAAATGATGCTTAAGTTAGTAATCAAGAAAAATACACCAATAGCTAATTTTATTGAAAGAGTGTATGAGAGTGTGAGTATGAGAACTTACGATGAGAGGGGGTTTATATAAGATCTTTTGGCTTGGTGTTCAAGCTAAGGATTTAATCAAGCATTGCCCTTATCGAATCCTTGTTGGATTTTATGTACGGTAATTGAGCCCGAATATGAGTCTTATAGGCCTACATGTCCATAATCCCCACGTGAATTTACACTAATCCATGAATATAGTGGATTTAGGGTTTATCTATTTCATGCAGCTGCCATTGGGCTGGCCATCTAGGTCTTCCCTGTCGGTGTCAACCCTAACTTGGTTGGCTTACATGGCTAATAGGTCATAAATGTTCGGACCAATTAATTAAATTCGTTTATTTCATTACTTGATGCCCTAATTAGGGCTGGATGAGTGCCCTAACCCTAGCTTTTAGGTTGGTCTCCATTAATAGATAGATAGATAGATACTCAATGGACTCCGGTGTTAATTATTGAGTTTTAAAGTATTTAATATTGAGATTCCTAAAACAATTTTCTTTCTAATATATATCACTTGTCTTCTCAATGAAGTACAATCATTCCCAACAAAAATTATTCCCATAATTTTTAAACTGATTTAAATTAAAAATCGTAATTCAACAAATATATTATCAAGAATCTTGAACTAATTTAAGTTTTAATTATTTAGTAATCTATAAATTAATATATTATAAATTTAAGTCAACTCAGTGTATTAATCATTTAAAAATTTATTAAATATTAATAACTATAATTCAATAAATATGTTAACCCCTTCAATGTTTATAAGGTGTTGATAGATGCACATTCTAGATACATTAAAAAATTGCATAACATAACTTAATAATAAGAATATTTATTTAATGGGCTTTAATGGATAGTTGTGTTGAGTAATAATAAAATTTATTTGTAAATATTAGAATTACTAATATTTTTTAGACTGTTAATAAATTGTGTGCGAGGGCCGGTGTGCTTAAAGGCTCATAGGCACTGCCGTTGAACTATTTTTGGAATTTTTCCTTTAGCTCGTCGAAGTTGCCGACAGACCTATGGGACAGGTGCTTGATGAACTGCACCGCCACGCCCGTTAGAGTGGTGATGAATATTGTGCAGAGGGTGGGAGACCTGTATCCATAGAATCTCATTTTTGCCTCATAGTTTATTACGTGGTCAAACGGGTCTGTGAGGATGTTATAAGTGGGTAGGTTATGAGGGAGTCCGAGGTGGAATCTCTTCACCCTTTCCTCAATCTCCTAGGTGAAGGGGCAAGTTGACACTTGCTGCTTCGACATTAGGCCCCGGTCGGCCAGTATTCTTTCGAAGGATTCTACCTTCTTTTTGCATTCTTCTATCTCCCTCCGCTCAGCCCGCGCTGGTAACCGGAAGCAGACCTACCTGTGTCGGTGCGAGTGTTATAATGACCGGTAGCAGGACTCGCATGTCCGAGAATAGTGAAATGTAGGAGAGCGGGGGCGTTCACGTTGGCCGCCGGTCTGAAGAGACCGGTCGTCTTCCATGGTTCGTTTGCCCTTTAGCTTCTCAATTTCAAGGGCAATATTGTGCTGGTCTTGGAGCAAGTTGGCCAGCTTCTCGTCTTCGCAGGGCCTGAGGAGATCTCAGGAGTCTTGGTGCCCTTCGACCCTCCCCGGTCATTTTTGGTCGCGTTTCCTCTGCACCTATGAGTAGTATTGGGAGTCGGCCGCGATAGCCTCAGGGGAGGTTTCATCTGAGTTGTCTTAGACTTCGTCGAGCCTCCTATCTAAGGGCTTGGGGATCATTGTATGTGTTCTTCCGGCGCCGTGCACATCTGGCATGAGGTTTGCACTACTCTGGTGGGCTGACATGTGTGCTGAAAGGGTTTAGTATAGAGGTAGATCATGTAGGACAGAGATGACCCTCCTTTTAGTGCCAATTGTTGTGATTACTCTGACCTTTGACCAAGTCCAAACCTTGCTTCCAGTTTGGCACACGTCGGCAAGGGCAGGTTCACTTGAAACACGGGCAACACAGGGGGTGTGTTCCCTCGTTCCCCTCTCTGATTCTTAAGTTAGTTAAGATTAAGGTGGTAATCTGAATGTTAAGTAGGAGAGGGCGGGGTTTATCGGTGTATTTTTAGAGAGATTTTGCTCCGGTGAGTTTACCGGTAAGTTTGTATTTTTGCAAAGTATTGGGTCTCTTTTTGTTGAATCTCCCATCCTCTCATCTATACAAATGAGGTGGTATTTATAGAGTTTGTCTTAGTCCGCAACCCGATAAAGTAAGCATAGCGTGTCTACTGGCGTGTCTGCTTTGAGTTTACAGCAAGTATGGCGTGCCTCCTTTGAGTTGACAGGGCTGCAAGGTTAGGCGGCTGATTAGACGGCGCTTGGGAACTTGTTTTATGGCCTTTGGGGAGTTTGACCCAGACCCGACAAAGTCAGGCCCAATCCATGGGGTGGATTAGGCCCGCTGTCTGGGGAGGCCTAGACCCAAAGCGAATAGTTTGGAAGTCCCTGACGGTGATGGTCCAGCTGGACTGGAGCGAGTGCAAGGCCTTTCGGAGACCGATGGCTGAGCTTGAACCTTCTGGAGGCCAGGAATCGGGACTGATCTTCCTTTGGGCGAAGCGGATCACCGAGCTTTAGGTATAGCCAATTGGGCGAGCTACCATATGGGATGCCACGTTGCTCTAATTAGGGTCAAGGTGGAAACCCTAACCCTAATTCTCTAATTTGGAACGATCGCCATCAATACCGAATTTGAAAAGTTTAATAATGTTAATTGTATAAATTAACCTTACTTTTTCAAATATGCCCCACCACTTCAATCACTATTATCCTATTTTAAATTATTATATCAATACTATACCCCACCACTTTAACTACTACTTCAATATTTTTCTATTTGGATAATAATATCAATCATTATTCTCCTATTTAAAATTATAATATCAAACACATTTTTTAAACTCCGCACAAAGTCAAACCGTTGCGAACTAATTGAGACAGAGGGAGTATTACATACAAATTTAAAATATCAATAAACTTATATTATAGTTTAAATTTTAAAATTTTAAAAATCTCATGTAATAAAGTTTAAAAGCATCTCAAATTATGAAATGGATTAAGTAATAGACAATAATATTATAACAAGAATAAATAAAGGGATGGACACCAAAAGGTATGGACTAGCAGTCTCTTATTGTGAATAAGGGATGGATATTAAAGTGACAACAACTCAATTAGTCCACAAATTTAAATAAGGGATCAATATTTCGAGGGACAACAATTCTGTCCTTTTTTTCTCTGTTGTAGGATGAATTTTAATCCATCCCTTATTAGACTATCCCTTTTGCTTTCATTTCTAGTATCCCTAAATTTTGAATTTTCAGTGTTAAAATTTTGAGGTAATTACCATAACTTCGCTAATTATATTGATTTCATTTACTTTATTTTTCAAGTCAAAACATCGAATGTGGGTATATATAATGGCTATTAATAAATTTAATACTTTTACAGCTGAATTTGTATGAAGTTTATCATTGAGATTTTTCGAAAATTATGGATATGTAAATGAGTAAATCTATGTAGGATTTATTGGGGTTCATGTTTTGAGCTTAATTTGAATTTGATGAAACTTTGAACTTTTGATGATGATGTTATTGGATGATGTAATACGTATTTAAAGTTAGATGATGTTAAATCAAATAAAAATACAAATCTAAGAATCTAATACCAAAAAAAGAAGATGTTAAAGAGAAGTACCCCTATGTTTTTAGAAACCCTTAACATGTGTACTAAAATGTCAAACTAATAACAGTAGAAAATGAACAAAACTTCGACAAAGTATAAATAAAAGGAACAATATGTGGGTCAAAGAATTCCACAAGCGGATACCATTCTCTGATTTATATTAATTAATTGCTATTTAAAATATTTTACGTACTCCATTCCAAAAGTAGATATAATTTCGACTTTCATCAAATGAGATTTATAAAATTCTAAAGTCAAATGATTGATATAAATTTGTTAAATACTCAAAATTTTAAAAATATACTCTATCAGAAATTATATTTGTTTCTAATTTTGAAACTAAGAGAATACTTATTTTCGTCACGTACATATGACAATTTTTAGGATGTCTAATGGGACTTTTTAGGATTCTCCAAAGGCATATACATCAAATGAAGAGAACAACCGAACAAAGGCATAAGATCATTGTACATGAAAATATGATCCTCCAAACTAAATCAGCATATATACCTTTTTCCAGTATCCTAAAATAATTTCTATAAATACAAACATAATTCAAAACCAGATTTATCACTCATTTCGAGCACAAAAATAGAAACAAAGGCAGGAGAAATAAAATGGGTGCGGCTCAGTTTTCTGACCACGGACTCGTCGAGACGAACCTGACAACTACCTACATTATCTCTGGAACTTCACTTTTTCTAGGGTTTGTCGGTCTGATTTTGATATGTTTCTCATGCTATAAACGGAAAATTGCCACGTCAGATTTATCAGCTGATGACACTGTAGAGAAGCCCGTTGATCATGTGATTATGGTGGCCGACGATAATGAGCCAAAGATCGTAGTCGTTATGGCCGGAGACCGAAACCCTACTTACCTCGCAACTCATGTTCCTTCAACTGCACGTACTGAGCAAGTATGATATATATTCTTTTGCATCGGAGGGAGGAGCACATTTCATTTTTATTTTTTTTCTTATTTTTGGTAATAATTTTTTGTTTCACAAAAATGTCTCATTTTGTAATTATCAGACTATTAATGTACATGGTCTCTTGGTATAGAAATGAGATTTAACTTGTTAGCCCCTTTTTCTTTTTTATAGGATATTACACTTTTAGACAATCCTTTTTCTCATTTTTTTAATATTTAAAGTGAAATTTTGCACCAAATTCATTCAACAAAAACAGTTTCATCATGTAATTTACAATATAATGATATTTGCAATATAAATTTTGGGAACCATTATTTTCACACCTTTTTTTTTCGCATGTATAACCCAAATTCTAACAATTTTTAATAAATCAAATTATATATAATATAGATCATATGTGCAAAAATAACAAAAAGAATGTGTAAAAATAGCGATTCCATAATTTTTTCCACTTGCAATACATTGCTTTGTTTACAGTCCATGTGTGATATACATCATGTATACTGATTAATAAGATTTATGTAATTTTCACAATTCGCAATTTAGATGGATGGAAACGGTGAAAAATTAAATGTAAATATCAACTACTCTCTGTGATGGTTATCTTTTTCGTCACTCCATTCGTTTCAGAGAAATAGATTGATTTTGAAATTCTAAATTCAAACTCTAAAATTTTAAAATTTTAAATTAATATGAATTCATACTATATTCATAAAAACATTTATTACTTCTAATCTTATACTGAATCATATGAAGTTTAAATTTTAAAATTTTATAAATTAATTCTTAAATTTAAAAATAATCTCTTTTTTAGAACGGGACAAGTATAACTTGTTTGTTTTAGACACTTGGCCTATTTACATCTCTCTAAATAGATGGTGTAGATGGGGTAGATCTTAATTTACTCCCACACCAGCAAAATGCAAAACTCGATCTAATGCTATTTATATAAACTATCTCGAATGCCCAACGTTGCCCGGGCTAGACATAATTGTTTATTGATATATTATAAAAAATTATTGTAATATTTTATGTAATTTTTTAATATTTAATTAGTTATAAGTTAAAATAGTTGATATTATGCATATACATTAATATATTATTTATTTATTTGATAAATAAGTTTTTGAATTTTATTTTAAGACAAACTCTTTAATTTTATTTTTTTTGTAAAT
>JAUMHB010037669.1:0-19576 GCA_032359685.1 Pittosporum tobira | reverse complement strand
TAATTAAAAGAACTAATTAATTACTAAATAAACTAAACTAATGAATTTTAGGATTTTTTTAGACAATAATACAAAAGTATGCTAAGATTTTGACTTCAACTACCCATTCATAACCATATCAATTGGTTATCATGCAAGTTATGGAATTTATTCTGTTGTGATTGTGGAATTTCCCTAAATTAGTTGCTACTCTATCTCTAATTATAGTCCCCCTACTTCAATTATTAACCCCATAGTCTCCATGCAAAATTTAAATAATATGAAGAGCATTATGTTTTATGGAAATTCCTGGATTCACTAACCATCACGACTCGTTTAGATATAGTTACTACTGAAACTACACAAACAACCTAGACTATCTCTAGCTAAATTTAATTTATGGTTATGTTTCACATGAGCTCTCACACTAGTCTTCTCCTCTCGGTACTTGAACTATGTGACAAAATTCATCTAAACATTGGTCAGATATCTAGAAGCATTAAGAACATGAAACATAACTAGCAACATAGTAAACTCACATAAAAGAATAATAAAATGGTAATCTAATTAATCATAGGCAGGATCTATCTAATCTTAACACAAAGAAAATTAGAACATAATTATATTAAATAAGAAAATAGAAGAATTTAGAACAATAGAACCCATAAAGTTACTCGAATGAAAAGCCTTCGTCTTGTATGAAAAACCTCCATCGAGCACTGTCTACAATTACTACTACTAGTCTACTAGCTATGAACAATGTAAATTGATACATCAATTGATTTGAGATCTATGTTATTTATAAGACCAGATACACAATCCGAATCTAGCTCAATTTTGTGCATGAATGATCTGGATCGAATCCCCCTTTCAGAATCAGAGTATAACTCAAAAACCAGCGTGCGACCACCTCCCACAGGCTACCTGTGGCTCTCCCCACGACCGTGGGAGCTGTTGAATTTTGTCTTTTTTATTTGTTAATTACAGTTTTGCCCTTCTTTGGCCCGGATTGGTTTCTTGCCCATTCCAAGCCCAGATTTGCACGAAAATATGTCCAAAAACCTACAAAATAACATTCAAACAAAGAGTAGTAATCCAAACTAAAAATATAACAATTATTTCATGTTTGATTGGGTTTTTTAAGTAAATAATGATAAATCAATAGCAAAAGATATTAAAATATTACGTACAAACTAGCTCTTATCAGAGGGCTTATTTTAATTTTTAGAGAGCACAAATGTAACACCCCATCCCCGAAATAAGGAAAGTACGAGTCACTTAAAAATAAACTAAACTTCAAAATATATAGAGAGTACTAATATCCCAAGAATAATTACAAATGTTATTTTACAATTGGATTAAAAATCTTCAAAATAATAATCGATTTATTACCTTTTTGCCAAATATCATACATAATTATATCAAAACCCAACACATTCCATAAAGGTTCTTTTCACATAGCATAAATCTGAATGCCCCTACTCATCTATTGATATAAGAAAAGAAAATATTACTCAGTAATAACATAGTGCATATAATATAAACAATAAACAAATAATACAAATACTCAAAATAAAGGAGCATAATATAAGAAATCCAACTATATATATAACAAAACTATATCAAAGCCATGTTAATAAGTAGCTAAACAAAACCTAAAAGTTATGGATATCATACAAAGCTCATACACATGTAGACAAAAGCATATGTTCAAGATGCTAATAAATCAGTAGTGGGTAAGGCACACATGTCACCACTCTACAGACAAACAAACAAAATGGGTCAACCTCATGTATCTAGAAATAAATTTTATATAATGAATGGCCAGTGCTCTCCCTCCTAGAGCATAAACAAATGCTATATATGTTAGGTCCTTTGAGTACCAAAATAGACTAGGGGGATGGTGAACAGTATATTTAAAATTGATTTGTTAAGTTCTTAGAATAACAGCAAACTAAAAACAACTATTGCTATCAAAAGAACTTACTACAGTAGGGTACACTTTAAGTAAAACAGATTCTAAGTTTTGGTAGTGAAAAAATCAACCTCATTAGAATATTTTTAAGATTTAATCATGGCATACATTCACACATATATGGCAAATGAAGGATAAACATTAACAATATAAAGAATTAAATATTTTCCATTAAGGTTTACTACAAGTGATTGAGAATTTAGCTAAGCATATTAGTTTTATAGGGCTTCATTGCAGGGCTTGAATCTTCTTCCTTCAACATTTCTGCCCAAAATCAACAAAACCAATAACCTACTTTCTTCCTTATATAGTCCCAAAAGTCTGACTATTTGAGAATAAAAGTCATTTGAATTTTGTGCTAATACACTCATTATAGTCCAACATTAGCCACATGTCCTCCTATTTAAACTCTAAGTATGCCATCTGTCTTTACCTGATATTCTTCTGACAAACGGTTAGTAGAGGTCGCTCTGAGTTGTACTAGCCTTGTCTTCTTATGCTAACTATCAACAACTAAGTCATAAACTTCCTTGCTATTTGTTGTTGCTCTTTAGCAACAAACAATATTCAGACATCTTTGCTATCAATGGCTAAGAGTGATTGTCTTACTATATTCATTATGACCTATAAAGTCTTGTTGCTTGCTATAGAGATAACTTCATCTTTGTGTTGCTTCAACAAGTGTAATTTGCCTTGTTGAGTCCTTGACTAGTGTATTTCCTTGCTGTTAGAGGCCAAACCATGTTGGTAGCACTTAATTATCTTCAAGTCTTCTTATTTTGGTTCCTTGTGGTCTTCTGTGTAGCCTTGCTACTTGTTGTACTTGACACTTTACTGTCTATAGAGATTATTACAAGGAATAATATTACAAGTAAATAGACATTATCAAATCACAGCAACTATATTGCTAACTTAGGCCTATCAATCTCCCCATATTTGATAATGCCAAAGCATAATTACAAGAAAGACATAAAAGAATAAGCATTAAGTACAACAAAAGATTTTTTATTCAAATGATATGATCTTGAGAAATACAGAAAAAAATCTTTTTTAAATTGAGAAAGCAAAAGAAAATGAAAGCACCAAAGATTAGCAAATTAGCAACAACAGTTTCAGTAGCCTTCAATTCATTTTCTTTTTTCCTTTCCTCTTTGTACTTTTATGTGTTTCAGTTTCTTGCTCTTCTTGTTAAGCAAATTCAATGACTAGTTCAACATTTCTCTTCTCCCCCTCTTTGGCATTATGCTCCAAAATTTTATCAATGCCATTCTTAAGGTAGGTAAGTGTGAGAACACTAGCTTTTAGAAGGCCTAATTTAGGTCCAAGCCAATTTTAGTTCTCCTAATGGTCTTATCTTTAAGTACAGGAGTCATTATCTTATCTTATTTTTAAGTTAACATGCAAACTTAATTAAGGAACTAGTCCACAAAAATCATAAAATTCAAGTTCAGACACTTGGTTGAAAATTAGGAAGGTTACTATTATTTGACACCTAATTTGCCATATGAATCCTAGGTCTCACTTATTTTTTACCTATCTCATTATTACTCAATTAAGCGTGATTAACTCAATATAGCACAAACAAAGCATTTTTTTTTTATTATTTTGGGTCGTGGATCAAAAGAAAAATAAGTTTTGAAAAAGGTTATGGAAAATATATATAAATTTTGAAAAATATTTTTAAAACAAAATACAAAACCAATCTGCTTACTTACCTGACCAAGTGACTAGTTCAAACCCATATAGTTCTTAATGTCTAATGTTTATTTGAAAATAGGTGACAATCAAGATCACAAATAATTTTATTCAATCAAATAATTCATTGTTGAACACGAGTTTCGATTTTGAAATCACATATTAAAAATTAGATTCAAAAGCTAAGTATTTGAAAATCAGTTTGTAATTGAAGTTATGAAACTTGGCCTTTGAAAACCAATTTAGAAAAAGATTTATAAAATATGGAAATTTTACTTTATTTTGGAAAAACATGCATTTATTAAAAATTTGGAGTACAATTGACTTGAATAATTGAATAAAAGTAGTTACAATCATGTCACAAAGAATTTGAATTTAAAAAGACCTTGTTAATATGAACATGTATGATCATATGTCAATTGATATATATATATATATATATAAGAAACACATCAAATTATGGTTTTTGATTGCCGCACAACGAAACCCAATTGAAGTAAAAAAAAATTAAAAGAAAATAGACTATATTTGGTACGTACTATTATTAGCTATTAACAATGCAATGGAATAAAATAAAATAAAAAATTGAAAAAGACAATCACAAAGAACACAATAATTTTATGTGAAAACCCTAATAAGAAAAAAAATCACGGTAGCCACAATATCACTATATTCTGAAACTATTACAGGAATAAAACATGTGCATCTCATTATATAAAGAAAACCATAACCCACCAAAAATATAAGATTGTCCTTAAAAAGCCAACAAGTGAAAATATCAAGCCCAAACATAAACAAAACATGGTCCCATGGTTAGGACATTGGCCCCACACTCCTACAAGCTTACCTAGGAGTTTGCACCCGCTTGGTCTCCAGGGAGCAAGATCCCTGCCTGCTCAGCAAGGAGTGGACCCCCAATTCGTACATATAAAACACAACTTACTGAAATAATTAGGATGATGGGAATCTTCAAAACCTCACTTTTGGCACATATAGAACACAACCTAATTAGTAGACAGTTTGACAAATGGGCTAAACATTTTTGTATAGTTAACCCCTTCCTCCTGGTGAAAGCCTTTACACAACTAAATGAGATTTGCGTCATTCAATCGTTGTGTCAACCTTCTTCTAATTTGAAACGTTCGTTTGCACCCTACCACTTTCATTGACGAACCACATCGAGGAACGACAGAAATATTTACATGGGGAGATGTACAGGGGGAGATGACACTTGTGTAGACAGGGAAAGGGAAAGGGAAAGATTAAGGCTGGGAATGGCATAGGTGGAGCTAGACTTCAGATATTAAAGGGTTTATAAATATTTTTTTCTTTAGTTGGGGTACAACAATATAAATTTTGAGGGGTCTGCATCAAAAATTTACACAAAAAAATAAATTTTGAGAGAAATTTTAAGAAATTTTCAACACCATAGTAGTGTATGTAAATCCACCCTTGGGTGTAGATGTGACACCCCGGTTCCGTACAACTAGTGAACTGGTCGTCAAATACATCTCCCATTCACCAATGTCCATAACACTATTATTTTTCTCTATAATATACATTCTCATGATCTTACATTACAAAATTATTTATAATACCCAACAGCGGAAGCATCGCCTTATAATATGTACAACAATCTTCAACTCCTCTTCCAACGTAAATAAATCCCCTACTCGTTTGAACCCTGTCTTCTATCCTTGGTCCCCTATTCTTCTTAACTTGTCTCTAAAAATTTTAAAAAAAAACAAGAATGAGCTAAAAGCCCAGCAAGTACACCTATTTTAAAATAATAATTTTCATAAAATATTTTATCTTCAAAACATTTTTCTTGGAAACAAAACTCATCTTGCATAAAATATCTTTAAATCATTTTCAACCATAAATCATCATACTCGATCATTCAGCCGAACATCAAGTCTGACCGGACTACAATCATACTCATCTAACATTTTAGATTAGACTGCTATCATACTCATCTAGTCTTTCAGACTAGACTACCATCATACTCATCTAGCCGAACATACAGTTCAGACTAGACTACAACCTTACTCATCCAAATTTATCCAACATAATCATCATCTGAAAACTTATCCATTTTCATCTAAACATTTGTAAATAAAAAAATAACATTCACATTTGACTCAATAATACTTGTGTGTAAAAAGAAGTAAGAAAAATGCACTTGCCTCGTTGAGCTTTTTTATCGTTCCAATTACTTTTGAATCCTCCTCAGCCTTTATATAATATCTTGTAACCATAAAAAATCTGACATTAGTATCCTTACTAATTATCATGACTTATGATCCCATTTGATAGCCTTTTTCATATAATGTCCTATTTCAAGTCCAAGGAGTCCATTAAACTTAAATACACTCAACTCATGCTACAAAATCCTTTCAGTACTTTGACCACTTTTATCAAATTTTAAACTTTTAGGGTTGAAAATAGGTTGTAGAATCACTAAATTTTGATTAATAACGAAGGAGATATCATTCTCCAAAATTTACTAAAATCTCAGACTTTCTGGAATGCTGAAAGTTCTACTGCAGTCCACTTGTAACAATTTTTAAAATATGCATTGACCTCCAAATTATATAATATTTGGGTAAAATAAACTATACTTATCCATATACAGTCTGAAAAAGTTTCATGAAATATAGACCCAAAATGATATTTTATATAATTTTTCAAACCATAATTGAAAATAAGGTTTTCTTTGTTCAACACTCTCTAGACTTAAATAGTTATAACTTAAAACTCATGTGTTATTATACTCTATCTTTAAAGAAACTAGACTTCATTATATACGTTTGGGATCTAGAATCACTCAATTTGGACTTATAATGAAAAAGATAAAGTCTTTAAAAGTTAGAACATAGTTCCAGTTGCTCTGTTTCTGCATAAAGTTATAGTAGTCATATTTTGGTATTTTATTAAAATATCAAATAAACTCATAAATTTATGAAACATTTTTTAAATCAATTAAAATTGTTAAAGTATTTACAGAAAAAGTTTGGAGTCCATTGTAAATATCTATATTTTTATAAAAAAGTTCGGATTAGGGTTGTAGAACCAAATTTTCCAGATTTGTAATATTTGCAAGAACTTCATAACTCCCTTAAATCTCTTCCTAATCCCTTATACGAATTCCTAAGTATAATCATACCATCTTTAACACTTTATTCTATTCCTAATTCATTATTTCCTTTATGTAACATTTTTCTATGAAATGATTAAGTTTCCCTCCTTGCCAATCCCCACAACAACAACAACAATAACCATAATCCATAAACATGAAATCCCATCCTCCTTTCCATATAATCAATAACACAAGCTAACATGCTCATAAAGCTACATAAATCCATTAATCATGCTCTTTAATCAATCATCATTCTAAGTATTAGCATAACTATAAAAATCACAAGCTAGGTAAGGGCTTGATACCTTCACTTGGTAGTTTGCAAGCTAGATGTTTCTCCTCAACAATTTCAGCCCCTCCTTGCCATGATCTCCCCTCAACTCAGCCTCCACTAGTAAGCCTTGATAGTATCTAGGGTTTGATAGCTTAGTTGAATGTTGGAAGGTTTAAATTTACTTGAACTTGGCTAGGGTTTGGTCACTTAGCTTATTTTCTCTCTTTTTCTCTCTTTTCTCTAAGGTTGGAAATGAAGTAAAATGGGGGAGTATGTCCCCTTTAGGCTGCCAGCCATCTCAAGGAAAAAGGAGGATTTTCTTTGCTTCTTGGCTCCTTGGATAGACACTTGGATTGAGAAGAAAAGGGCCATGTAGTTCCATATCTACCACCCCATTATTCTTGCACCTAAGTTGGCCACATCTCCCTCAATTATCTTGGCAAGTAAGGTGGCCAAGTGGACTATTTCCTCATCAACCAACAAGGCCTTCAAAGATGTGTCCCTAAATTAGGCAACAAGGCTCCTTCTGGATGTTCTATCACCTTCTAGAATATTCTAGAACCTTATAGTACTTTCTAGCATATTCTATAATTTTTCTCCACGCACCAAATGTCCTAAATATAAAATGTCTTTAAATTAATATTTAAAATATCATCCATCAAAATTCCCAATTCTCAAAATTCTAAATTCCTTTTCGGCAATTTAATCCCAAAAATATTAAAACAAATGTCATTCACCAAATTATTTTACATAATCATTTATTCAAAAATTTGAGGTGTTACAGTAGATATGTGGAAGATTTTTATAACAAGGGGACTTTGGTTTGGGGAAGAAGTAGAGGGTTAGTTTGAGCCAGATTGAGAAGTTGGGTATCTAGAAGATAATGGGTTCATCTGGACTAGCGTTGTGATACTTCTTCAGAATACCTAATAACTTAAGGGTTTTGGTCAAGCCTGTGGTAGGTCAATGAGCTTCATTGACAGTCTTGAACCAATTTATTTGAATCTGGGTGTTACAAGCATAGAGGGAGTAAGTCGACTGCGTGGAGTGTTGGTGGAAGGATTTGTTTGGGCTTCATTGAGGACTGAATTAGGAAAAGAAGTGAGAACTAGCTTGAGCTAACCAAGGCTAAAGTGTGTGGGCTAAAAGTGGGTAGTAGACAATAAGCATGAGTTTAATTTAGAGAAAGAAAAATATTCTTCATTAAAAATAATATTTTGTACAACGTAGAACTATAATGTAGAACTTATTATTCATTTTTAAATGAAGTTATCAACAACCTAAATGATGATTGCAGATATGGATAGCAAAGAAAACTAAAGACTTCTGAAAGATGTATTCAAAAAGTGACTTTATAATTGGGATGGAGAAGTGATTAGTTCATTTTTGATACATTTATTATCCATATATTTTATGTTTTTATTAGTATTAATTGTTTAATTAATTTATTTTATTTTATTTTTGTAAGTATTAATAATTTGCAGCCATAAGTGATACATTTTGGTGAATGAGGCAATATTGGTAGTCCAAATTAGAGAAAAAGAAAAAGACCTAGTTGCAAGAGAAAATAAAGAAGTCCAAATTGAATAATTAAAAAAGGACCAAATCCAATAACAGAGATAACCCTAAATTTCTACATATATATATGTATCTCATTTTTTTCCAACGGAGAGGGGATGAGGTTGTGGCAGCAACTTTGACCTTAAAAAAAATTATCATCTCTTTGGTTTTTATGATTTTTCTCTCTGGTAGCTGGATTGTAGTAGGAACCCCATGCACTTCGATTAAGTTTTCTTCTTTTTTTAGCTTTGTGTTGAACTGCTATTCATTTAATATAATTTGGCTATATAGTTGTTCATTAGTTCTATTAGTTCTTTATTTTTTCATGTACATGATAATTTTATTTTGCTAGTTTATATGATTTTGAGTTATTTAGTTTGTTTGTATTTGGCTCATGATTAATTTTTATGGCTAGGTAAATTGTTCGTCTAGGAGACGATGAAACTAAATAAAATTATAGCAAATATTATTTCTTTAATGGTTTTTCGAACACCTTAGTTTATAATTTCTTAGTGATTTTTATATTAATAAAGTAGTTTTGATAGACTATTGTTAGACTTTAACCTTTCATATTCTATGTTTGCCCTAATAAGGTTTTGATATGATATTATTAGTAATGTTAAAGATTTCATAGTTTATGCTTACTCAAATTGATATAAATATTATTACTTTGAAGGAAGCGAGAATCAAACTTAAAGATAAATTACTATTTGTTATAAACATTGTTTAGTGGATTCGGATTCCTAGATGGATCACTTATTATTAGTTTTAGCTTTTATTAATTAGCTTGTAGTTTGGTTAATCAATTCTTCTACTCTTATTTCTAGTTCGCCTGGAATATAACTAAGAAATTAAAAAAGTAATCTAATCTATGTGGAATAGACAATTAGGCACTGTGCACTTGCAGTATTTTTAACACATAAGTATTTTTAAATGAAGATATCCATAACCTAAATGATGATTGCATATACGGATAGCAAAGAAAACTAAAGACTTCTGAAAGATGTATTAAAAAAGTTACTTTATATTTGGGATGGAGAAGAACCTATGATTTATAAGGAAAACATCAACGTCAAAGGCAAAATGTCAAATTTTGAATTATGTCTAGTACTAGTGAGTCACGTTTCAACGATACAACTGTTTTTTTCATTTCAACCATACCATTTATGAAGGGTTTCGGATCCAAAAATAGCATGAAATTTCAAAATAATATGATATGAATCCCAGGAACCACGCATGTTTGAATGATATCTAAACAAATTTCAAAGGACATCAAAAGAGTAGTTGCATCTAGATCAGCATATCAATCGTGACGATTTTACTAGTATCCACACACACGAACTGAGCCCAAGTCTTTTGCGTGCTAGCGCGGTTCTCTAATTTCCTTCTCTCTCGTTATCTCTCTCAATCGTGCATGATTAAGGTTTGGACTACGGTTGCTTCAAAAGCTTATGTACCTCTGTATAATCCGCCCCTTTAAATAGAGATATAAAAGAAAACGAAGAAACCCTAACTGTCTAACCCAATATGTTATAAGCCTAGTTCACTTAGTATGCGATCTTGTAGGTTCTCCTAACATTAGCAGTAAGTTCTCCTAACATTAGCCGTAGACCCAAAACTATTTTTCGGCCCACAAATCGTAAGTAACCTCTAACAAAACATTGTGACTACATAAGTTAGGTGAATGTTGGCTTTCTTGACACAACCTTATCCACAACTAATAATCGATTACTATTTATGATTAGTTCCTAGGGCATATCAATAACAATTTATTCACGTGTTTAAGGGTAGGAATGATGCTGATTCAAAAAAAATATTAGGCGAGTAATATTCACCACCCCATTCAGTTTGGATGGCTTTAGTTTTAAGATTAAATTAATACTCAACTAACACTTGAAATTTCTACAAATTGAGAAAACATCATATTTGTTCTGTGTAGGATAAAACTATATAAATTTTGGACAAATTCAACCAACATAACAAAATACATATGGCCTTTCATTGACAAAGTGGGGAAGGACCCCTGCATCACTATAAATTAAATCAAGAATAAGACCCCTGCTTCACTATAAATTAAATCAAGAATAAACTCGACTTTGTGACTACTTAATGGTAAATGAGTACAAGAAGACTTTCCTGGCTGATAGGCATAACACAATGTCATGTTGTTGCCACTAACATGTATATTATTCTACCTGACCAAGGACCGGTGGAGACGTAGATGCAGATCCCCCAGATGACTATGACAACATAGTGATGAAGCTTTGACAGAAAGAAATGCCAGAAGTAAATTAATGATTGGAAAGCTGGACCCTGGAGGTGGATAGTGAATATAGCCCATGGTAACTAGATCCGGAAAGAAGAATTTTTTCTGACTTACAATCTTTAGCATGAAAAACAGTGGAGTGAAATTTAGTGAAAACATCATTATCCGAAGTGAATTTATGAACTGATAATAGAAATTTTGTGAGTGATGGAACATGTAAGGTATCAGTTATTTTTAAAGTGCAAGTAGCTGTAAATAAAGTAAGTGCAATAGGAAGTGAATTACCATTACCAACATGTTGAGTGCTTCGTTTCCATGACCATCATTACTCCAACTCAATAAAGTAAAATCTATTATTTCATGGTAGGTGTCACCTATGTCTGGGAACCAATTAAAGACCAACGAATTTGATTGATATAGCAAAGCAACATTAATTAGCATTTGAATTCCGCGCGTGATGATACCTTTGGTAGCAATTTGCAGCAGTATGGTTAAACGGTAACAGATTTGACATTTATAATTCCACAGTGGGGCTGATAATTCTGACCACTCTATGATTTGAATTTCTGCGAGGACTATTATAGTTGCTATTATCTTTCCTCTATTAGGACTATTATTGATGTTGGGCCGATCATTGAAATCATTAGGAGCAGCCTGTCCATTCAAATTAATTTGTTTTTCCACAGTTCCATGTAACCCCATTTCACAAGGCCTAGTTGAGTTTGTATAACCCGACCCAGTTCCCAATTGCCTATGAGCTATCTATTCAGACGGAAGTGACCCATAAATTAAAGTAGATATCAACATTTTCTTATTAACCAAGATACAGTGGAGATCGGTAAAGTTCAAACGAGTTGTTCGTGCGGGCAACGTCGGTATTGTAGTGTGAAACTCCTGACCATACAGGGAGGCTGACTGCTGCCAATTGAACTACGATGCCTTTGGCCTACTAAAAGTATTCCAAGACAGATCTCCCCTTGCGTGACGACATGGAATACCGCATACGAGTACCAAACAACTAATCTACCACCACGGCACCACAAGTCTATTCAAACTATCAATTTTACATATATTCACGGTAGTAATTGTAAAGTCGTATAAGACTCTTAATATTTTCTTAAATGTATTACGTGGGATGCGCACACTTTTCCAAATTTAATAATTAATCTAGCAAAAATTATAATCAACTAGTTGTGACAATCGCAAGAGTTGTTATGCTAAGAAAATTGCAATTACCTTATGGAGGAGTATGACATAAAGTACTGCATTTTCATGGTGCAGTTTTGTTCCCATCGTCCGTCGCCAGGTATTAATATCTATATACTGCTCATAATTATGAATTTCTTATTCAATGGGTCACTTTAATCTCTTTTCTAAACCAACTTTATCTTTTTTGGGATTCCTTTCCCTTTTGGGTCTGGAAATTATGGCTTGGAAGAAGCCATGTTCAAAGCACATACATACGTCGGAAATAAAGATGAAACGCATACATTACAAAGAGGTCCCCAAATAGCAATAGCAATAAAGCCGCAAACGCACCGTATGAAATTCAAGTATATATAGTAACCACTACGGATGATAAGGATTCGACGTAATGGAAATGGCCTTTCTTGTGTAAAATCAAATCAACTGTGCCGGTTGGTGGTGAAGCTATTATTTAGATCAATGGAATATTTTCTCCGTCCAATTTTAAATGTTTTAGTTTGATTTTTATGATTAAATTTTTTTTTTTTTTTAAATCAGTTAAAATCAAACAATATGGAGTTAATAATAGATTTTGTATAATTTACAATAGTTATAATCTCTCGCCTGTAATTAAAATAAGAAGTGAGATAAGTTGATTCCAAAAAAATGATTAGTTTAACTACAAATATCAAACTAAAATGTTTAAAGTTGAACTAAACGAGTAACAATGGTAGGGTTGCAGGAATAACATAATAATTAAGTCACATTGCTAATTTGTCACAGATATGTATTGACTATTAAGCAATATTGTAGTCACATTGTTAATTTGTCACAGATATGTATTGACTATTAAGCAATATTGTCGCCCTATAAGAAAAAACACATGCTTATTTCCCAAAGCAATACTATTTTTCACCAGGCAAAAATCTAAACCTTGAAAGTATTTAGTGCATGATCCAATATGTTTGGATGTTTCAATCATTTCCATAGCTGTATCAGCTGGGTAGATGTTGACACTATTAAGATGATAATTAAGCTTTCAGACTCGAAATTCCGTGTAAGAAATTAGAAACCCCAAAAAATTTTCAAGGGCCATTACTACCCCAAAAAAAGGTATTATTTAATTCCAAATTTTTCATAGAAATAAAAATTCATCTACGAGAATTATAGGAGATAGGATAAGTTTAATCTTAGGGTTAAAAAAAATTTATTTTATGTAAAAATAGGAGTAAAAAATAGTCCATCTCGTCTATGATCATATTATTAAAAACAAATATAGCTTAATGTTTTTGCTAATCTAGGGATAAATCTTGCACGCAAAGATCTATAAATATCTCTAAAGGGTTCAAAACTTCTTGCAAGCAATTGATTCCTACATCACATCATGATCTACCTTATCCTTTCTTTCGCAAGTAAATGGTAGGGCATGTCAGTTTATATAGAGAGAGATATATAAACTATTTAATAACAATAATAATTAATAATAATAATCAGAAGAAGAAGTTAATTATATGTGAACAATAAAACACAAATCTAATACTATATAACTTGAGAATTAGGCAAAATATCGATACCCTGTACAGGCTATATATGTTATACATGTAGGTTAAATAACATACATCTAATATAATTTGAAAACTGAGAAACTTATTAAATACTAATAACATTAATATTAGAATATAATATTAATTATATTAAAATTATATTCTCTAACATTCTCCTCAAGCTAAAAGTGCTAAAGGTTTTACAAAACGACTTTTAGATTATTACATAAACTTAACGAAAACAATATCCGCAGAAATATTTATGACAATATTACAACAATATCACTACAATATCAAATGAGAACTATGGTTTATCCCACAAATCGACAGAATTTTCTGAATAAGCAAATGTCATCGGAATTTTTTGAATAAGCAAATGTATCCAAAACGATAACAAGATTAATATCCTACCCAATCTTCTTGCGAATTTCTACAATTTCCTCATATTTCTGTTGCGGTCCATGACTTTTGGTAGAATTTTTGGGGCCTAATTCAAAATCTCAATAAACTTAATGAAATCTCCATGGACCTTGGTAAACTAAAGGTACGTAATAACAATTTGATCCAACCATCAGGTACTAAATTGAAATTCCACAAAAAACAAATTAACAGAAAACCCAACCACATCTTCCCTACTTATGAAGACCCTCCAAATTTCGTTGCACATATAGTGGAGTTTGTGTACTATTAGCTCTATTTGTTCTATGTGGAGTAAGTGTTAGGTGTAGTAATGTAATGAGTAGTATATTAGTGTTATGTTTCTAAGGGTTATATCCCAAGGACTGTATTGTATTATATATAATAATCTGCTTGTTTAATATATATTTTTCTTTCCATGCAAAAGGCAAAATTCTAAAAAACAAAACATAAATTGAAAATAACATTTATCTCAATTGTATCCCAAATTACATAATAGGTTGATCATACATTGTATATAATTATACAATCATGCATTTTGAGACATATTTCGGCCCAAATTAAATTTAAGACACCAAGTGTCACTCTATTAACCATACCTCTCATTTCCGAGATTTAGCAATACCTAATAGGGTATGTTTGCCTCATTGTGGGGGACGGTTACCTAAAGAATGAAACATGTGGTAAACTGTTTGATCTTGTTTGTTTTGGATATATTTTCTAATAAACTTAGGCAATATTTATAGTAGACCCCACTTAAAATCGTACAACCAATGAATGATCTGAGACACCACTATAAATTGAAGACCTTCTGAGTTCAAAATCTTCAAAGGGAGTGCTAGGAACTGCACGATGATGGCCTGTGCGGTGTATATGGAGAAGAAGAAGCCCTACATTGCAGTGATTGTAGTGCAAGTAATATATGCTGGAATGGCTTTGTTCTCAAAGGCAGCAATAGTTGAAGGAATTGATCCTTTTGTGTTTGTTTTTTATCGACAAGCATTTGCCACATTCGCCTTAGCTCCATTTGCTTTCTTCCTCCAGAGGTTTCTGAATTTAAATCGAGTATCTGTAATTCATTTTATTCATATGACCGTAAATTTTATAATTTTACTTTAGTTTTCCTTGTCAATTTTTCAGTAATAAGGCTGCTCAGTTATCGTACAACGTACTCTGGAAGATCTTCCTGGTTTCTTTGTTCGGGTTAGTGATAATTTTATTTATTTTTATACTTAATAACAATTTTCAAATGCATACATGGTTGGTATCATATTACAAAGTTATGAACAAATTTTGAAGTATTTCTTTGAGATTCTTAAATTAATCTTGAAGTACTCATGCCAAGAACTAAATATAATTGTGTCCTATGCAAAAAATTTCAGGATTGCACTAAGTTTAAATCTCTACTGTTTCGCTATGAAGTACACCTCAGCAACATTTGCTGCTGCCACCACTAATACAATTCCTGCCATTACTTTTGTCATGGCTGTTCTTTTACGGTATGCTGGTGAGAGGAATATAAAGAATTTTGCACTCCCTCCGTCTCATATTAAATGGCCTAATTTTTTTATTGTTTTCAGAACGAGGTTTAGGAGGTTGAAATCGATTTCTTTTATAAATAAATATTTCCTACATGAAAAAATTAAAAAATTAGGACGTTTAATATGAAACAGAGAGAATACGTAATGATTGATTGATTGATCAACTATATTTAGGAAATATGGTTTTCCATATTTCAGGATGGAAAGCATTTCCATAAAGCAATGGCATGGATTAGCCAAGGTAATGGGCACTGTAGTTGGAGTGACTGGGGCTTTGGTGTACGCTTTTGTCAAGGGGCCTCCTATAAAGTTCATCAACATGTTTTCATTACACCAAAATGTAACCTCAGGCCAATCTAAATCGTATCATACAAGAGAGGAGTGGGTAAAAGGGTCTCTTATCATGCTGTTAGCCAATACAATATGGTCTTTTTGGCTCATTATGCAGGTCTGTCCTCTATAGTTCTCTTTCCCTCTCTATCCTATTTCCTTTCTCATTCTCATAGTGTAGCATTGATTAATGGTCAAGTTCATACTCCATCTGTTCACAAAACAAGTTCTTCTTTAATTCCTAAAGTCGATTATTAAAATCATATACTCTAAATTAACATGAATTCATATAATTAAGTAGTGGTCCACTCAATATATTTAAAGTGAAAAAAGTATGAAGTTAATTAGTTTATTTTAAGTAGTTTCTCATTAAAGTCTTTAGCAAGAATTGGATTGGGGTTTTGACTCGTACCAATAGCAATGATCCTTCTGGCCCCCTCTTAACTTGTAGTTGTAATAACGGCCAGTGTGCTTTCAATGTGACGCATGATTGGGTGTGAGTAGTAAAAAGAAAAATGCGTAGTTCTACACGAACTCATATCTGTTCTATACAAACTCATATATTCTCTGTTTGATTCTTTCATAATCAGCTATCTGATTTCGGAAATATCGTGTGTTTAGGCTGCTGTTCTCAAGCAATAT
The DNA here is from genome assembly GCA_032359685.1 of Pittosporum tobira. Lineage (NCBI taxonomy): Eukaryota > Viridiplantae > Streptophyta > Magnoliopsida > Apiales > Pittosporaceae > Pittosporum > Pittosporum tobira. The sequence continues at coordinate 3,029 of JAUMHB010037669.1, read as the reverse complement.
CCAGCAAAACTACGTCTTACAACTCTACAATGTTTCTTTAGCTGCATGCAATCAGGAGTCTGGGCCGTTGCGATGCAGAGGAACATATCTTCATGGAAACTTGGATGGGATCTCAATCTTCTCTCTGTGGCCTATTGTGTACGTCTTTTTCGTCATATTTTTAATTTAATTACATCATATTCAAAACTTCAGCATCCTATCTGAATATCCCCTCATGTGCTTGGAACTTGAATTGCATGTCCTATTGCTTTCTCTAGATAACTATAAGAAAAATGATAGATCAACAGAAGAATTCAATACAAAATCAAACATATTGGGCTAAAGGGTGATATCTATTGTGACACGTCATTCTGTTACATCAATCGTATAATTCTTTTGTTGATTTATGCAACACTAGACCTAAACACAAAATTATTGATAATCCTGCAGGCCTTAACAGCCTTTCTCGTGTACCATTACTCCTATTATCTTGAAACTTTATATAGTAAAAATTTAAAGAAATGTTTCTTAATGTGGATAACGAACCTAGCAATTAGTATATGTAAGGGAATGGGAAAAGTTAAGTTAAAAAGATTTTAATTTTGGTATGATATCTTTTAAGGACAGATATTTCAAATGTGACAACAACTGGAAATTTTGTTGGCCTAGTTACAATAAAAAGCAATTGTGAAGTCCCCTAGCACTTAGTTATCGTGCTTGACATGACAGCACCTGAAAAACAGATGACAGACATGTTTCAACATTTATGCTGTTACACTCACTGAAGTGAGCGCACCCCACTGTTCATGTGAATTAGACGTCGATTTAAGATCTGAATTAAGCTAATATTCGTGAAAATGGCAGGGTGTAATTGTCACAGGCTTTAGCTATTGGCTGCAACTATGGGTAATAGAGAAGAGAGGCCCAGTGTTTACGGCAATGTTTACTCCGTTGGCACTCATTATAACAGCCATCTTCTCGGCTTTCTTGTGGAAGGAGATCCTGCACTTGGGAAGGTACAAATCATACCGCTTTCTATCTAAGATTTTCTACTTTAGAACTAACAATAATATCAATTTATAGTTGACTATACATTAATTTCAAGAATTTTGCTATGTATTGTGGCCGTTTTCTTGCAACTTATGTTACTAGTAGACACAATGACACGTACTATAAATAATCATTACTTCAAAATATGTATTGTGTCTAGTCGTAACATATTTGTCGCAATATATGCCATTTCTCCAAGTTCAATCGCTTGAAATTTGAATATTGAATATGAAACTAATTAACCTACTTCTGAATTTGTGGCAGTGTTTGTGGGGCAATATTGCTGGCAGCAGGCCTCTATGCGGTGCTTTGGGGAATGACAAGAGAGGAATTAGACACAACAGCAAATGAACAAAAGTCAGATGCAAAACAAGAAACGATGTTGGAGGGCATTACATGCACACATTAGTGAGAACGGCAAGAATTAGCTCTATGTAAATTAATGGCTCAATTGAAGACATTTCCATATTTGTCCTCCATCAAAAGATTAGATACTTTTGAAATCGCATTAAACATTCACCTGCATGATATATATGAGCTATTTTGAGTGAAAGAATGTACTTAGCAAAATCAAATATCAAAGCAACACGTTAAAGCTCAAAAATCCCCCAAACGACCCTCAAGGCATGTTCGTTTCTATTAAGTGATAAGATCTTGAATGAAAATCTATTTTTTTTTTCTTAATTTATAAGAGTTGTTCCTGAATATTAAACACTATATTATTAAGATTAACTATACATATAATTCATATGAATACGCATAATTTTAAATCCTAACCCTTTGAATAAATAAGAAACCCTTTGAATAAATAAGAACAAGACTATTTGTTATAACAAATTCAAATCATCTATTTCATTTTCTAGTCTATCTCCCATTTTAATTTAATGATTAATTGAATTTTGCTTAAAGAATTTATTACTTACCATTAATAAATAAAAAATATAAATAATTGTTAGATTAAAATGGGACAGTGGATGGACTAAAAATTGAGACAGATGATTTGAATTCTTGCTATAACAACCAAAAACTAATTTTTCTCATCATAACCAAATTTATCAACATGCTATTAAATACTACTACATAATACAGAGAACTATATTACTAACTCAATTCTAAATTATGAGAATGCAAAAAAATACGGTACATTATATCTCAAATAATAAATGTAATGAACATAATAATGTTCCCTTTATTTCAATATGTAAGAGAATTATTGATTTTAAAAAATAAATTTAAGTTGACATGAACCCATTTTAATAGCGGATGAATTATTTTATAAAATTAACAAAATTTTGTAGTAATCTTTTATTTTTATAATTGTATTAAGAATAATTAGATAAAGTTATATTAGTTTGAATTGAATTTCTTAAAATCAATAACAATGCTCGATTAGTGTGACAAAAAAGTCAAAAGGATATGATGACACATACTCCATATTACAATAAATGGCACATGCGTCAAAAAAAAATAAAAAATTAAGAGTATCTGGACCAAAAAGTAACAGAATATAATGTTTAAAACAAATTACCTTTCTTAATTACCAGTCTCAGCAAAGAAAAAAACTATTCCACGTTCAGACCTCAATCTGTTTAAACAAAAATACCCTTAATGTAGCTGTCAGTCTATCCAATTTATCTCGGATCCAGTTAATAGTCAGAGTTTCAACTCAAGTAGAAATAAATAGTCTGAATATTTTCATTAATTATGTGGCTTTTAAGTATACAACTAATCTGATGTCAAGGGTAAATAGTGTTTGGTAGGTACATTGCACCCCCATTTCACTGTATACGTCCCCCCCGTATGCCTCGAAATGTTTGTAAGGGCTCGTTTGGTAGAAATTTAAGCAGTTGAAATATCTTAAATCAATTTGAGTTTGCAGTTGAAGCAGAGTTTAAAAAGTTAAAATTTTGTTTGATTGTTATTAGCTTATACAGTTTAAATTAAATTGTTGTTTGATAACAATTGTAACAATTATAACTAAAATGATAAAATTAAATAAA
>JAUMHB010037668.1:0-35423 GCA_032359685.1 Pittosporum tobira | reverse complement strand
AGATTCACATTGTAGAAAGCAATGTACAAAGAGCAAGTACATTTTTTATTTTATTTTTTGGTTTTCTATTAGTGTCAAGAGCTTTCATTTGCCTCAACTAATTCAGCTCGAACTAGTTTATGAGCCCGTGCTTAGCACGGGCCTGTTTAGTAAACACTTTTTGAGCTTTTTTAGATTCACATTGTAGAAAGCAATGTACAAAGAGCAAGTACATTTTTTATTTTATTTTTTGGTTTTCTATTAGTGTCAGGAGATTTCATTTGCCTCAACTAATTCAGCTCGAGCCGCGTCGGACTCACGGGTTGTGTAGGAGGAGCTCTCCCAACATAATATACTCCATCCAAGACTCGAACTCGAGATCCCAAATGGAGAATCAAATTTTTTATCCATCCGACCCAAACTATGTTGGTAAAGAGCAAATACATGTGCACCAAAAGATTATGACTTAATGCGCATAACTCTTATAATTTCTTGCTCTTAAAATTACCTACAATCGTACAAATGAAAAAACCGAAAGAGCTTTCAATGGTCTCTTCTCGTCTAGAGAAAATCTTTATATTAGTAATAAATAATGCATCAATAGCATATAATAATCCTCACCTAACTACTCTCCGCATCAATATTAGTATCTAGCATCTCGCAATCCTGAAACAAATAGTCAAAAAACATGTTAGGGCATTTGTGTAATATGAGCAAGGTCCATCTATCAAATAGTAATTAGAAAAAAAAAAAAAAAAAAAAAAAAAAAAAAAAAAAAAACCACGTAACAGAATCATATATCACTATATCAAGACAACGGGGAAAAAAAAATTGTATGATATCCAAATTTCGTCCGTGTAATTTTGTCCTACGATTTCGTCTTCCTATTAAGTTTGCAGCTTAAGTGATTGGGCCATATATATATGGTATATATTATTTGAACCATACAAAACTTATTAGGACAATGCATATTTTCTTTCCTATTCTAATGCTCAATACTCAAACATAATAAAAATACTAACATACATTATAAATATATTATATTTCATTAGATAATATAACATAATATAAAAATCAAACAATGCATAATATAATCTGCACACTTAATGTATAGTTGACCTAATTAGTTTATATTTAAAAATTAGAGAAAAAAATATAAATAAAACAAATATATAAAAATCTAGAAAAAGACTTGGTGAAAACTAAATCAAAAAATGTTGAAAAATAAACTTTCAACTCTTGAGAAATTATATAAAACCAACTTATGAACAATAATTATTATAACAAGTATATATAGAATATAAACTTTGACCACAAAAAAATAAAAACAAATAAACTAATTATGGATGTCATAATTCACATTCTTTCCCATTAGAAAAGGTAGATAGAACACCCACCTTTTCTTTTCTTTTTTGAAGTGAAAAAAAAAAAAAAAAAAAAGTGGGGTTAATGACCTAATTCTACACATAATGTAAATAATCATGATTTAGACATAAAAAATAACAACTCGAACTTGACATGGGTTAATTATCTAATTTGATACTCCTTCCATTTCAATTGTCGTTTGAAAGATAAGCACAATATTAAGAATGTAATTAATGTTATAGGTAATTATTTAAAAATTATTTAAATGTTAATGTTGTCTTATATAAAGGTATATCCAAAAAAATAAAAGAAATTATTATAAGTAATATGTTAAAAATTTATATCAATTATAAGTAATATCTACAATTGTCAAATCAGAGGTGGGAAAGGATTTGGAAACAACTTTTCCTAATTCTAAAGAGATTCAGAGATTTCCTGTTGCCTAATGCCGCCTTAGACCTACCAACTTAGTTACGGTCTTTCTCTCTCTATATATATACTTGCTTTGATGAAAGCCACTTTTTCATGCATTTGACAGTTCAGAAATAGAAAAAGCATGTCTGCCAAATCTTGCAATTCTGAATTTGAAGGCCAAAAAATCTGTGGAATTTGCTTAGTCGAATTTGACATGGAGGCTAACATATTTCACTCCGTGTGCATATTTCAATGGGTTTTGAATAACAACTCGGGTCCACCGTGCCGATGGGTGTTTCCGAGCAAGTTTCCAGGGGAGCTTATAGTCCAACTCGTTAGGTGGATAAACCACCAGACAGATTTAGACAGAATATCTTATAATCCACTATTCGTTCCGACTGATGGATTTAGACAAGAAAGGTTAATTAGTTAAAGAACGCGATAATCGGATGGCGCTCCAGCTATATCAAGAAATTGAAAGTTTAATGGCCGGGAATTGAAGTTGAGCTTTTCTTGATGATGAACTTGATCAGTTTTGATGTAATTTATGTGTTCGGATAATTTTTTTTATTTATAAAACTGAAATTATTTAATATTTTGTTATGTTGTTTTGGCCTTTCTGATTACAAGTTAAAACTAGCAATGAATTTGATCTGTACTTGTTGAAAATTTCTATATATTGTTTTCAGGTTTGCTTATTAATTTGGCGTGTAGTTCATGAATTCCGAGTTATAAGAGAATTCTCTTCGGTAAAATAGAAAGACAAGTGCTCATATCATTCGTGTTCTTATAGTTTAGAATGGATGTTAATTTGTAAAATTTTAAAATTTAAAATTAATATAAATTTATTTTTATTTTGATTCATTATTGTGAAATGACTATTACGTACTATTAGGTAATATGTTTGTTAATTTCAATACTTGACGAATTCATATTAATTTAAACTTTAAGCTAGATTTTGTAAATTTGTGTAAGAAAATAAATAATCAATTTTTAATTTTGAAATGAATGTAGTAGTTTTAAGTTTTTAACGTTAAGAGTTTGGGTATGTGGAAGTTATATTATCCTCGAGTAGTTCCGGAAGTGGTGAGTTGATGAACATCAGTTTCATGTTTCTTCTAGTTTACCCACTTGATCAAATACATAGTACATTAAAAAAGGCAAAAAAACGTTTACAGTTCTAATGAGAAGCCAAAAGTTCCAGGAAGATTGATGTGGATGGGAAGCTTTTATGTTGATTAATAAGAGAGATAAGCATTTTAAATTTGAATAAAAAAGATGTGAATGTTTTCATTGAACAGCCACAATGAAGGCTGAAATTGAACAACCATATTTTCCGGTGTAACTATAGCTTATGGAATGGAGGGGAGTTTAGTACTCCTTCTGTTCTTAAAAGAATGATTAGCGTCTCATTATTTTGTCTCACAAATCGATGACGTCTCCATAGACCAACAATAGAGAAAGAAAATCGACGTTTCTACAAAAATAGAATATATATATATATATATATACAGAATATGATATTTACATATGAATTTCACCACAAGTGAGTCTCAGAAAGTCTTGCGGAACTATCAAATTTACACGTAAAAATATCAAATCTCTAAGGGGAAGACTAGGAAAGGGACTCTCGTAACTTTGTTTATAAAAGATCCATTTATGAAGACAGATAAAGAGGACACGAATTCGGTAGATTAACAAAAACTTATGAAGAATGAAAAATGCATAGAGACAACCAAATATGAACAGCAGTCGGCAACCGAAACCACAACCAAAAACAGAAAACAAAACAGAAACATATCAACTTCATGACACGCTACCATAACCGAAACGCATCATTGACCACACACACAGACAAACAGATGAAGGGTCAAATTACCCATAAAAAAATAGTTAAGGGTCAATATAAATATCGATCAGGGAAGAAAATTGAACTCCCAAAGGTATTACTCTACGTTTATATTTTTGGGTTTCTTGCTTGATTTGACCGTCTTCATATGGAGAACACCAATATACCTGCACAGATGAAAGCTTGGGTTTATGGTGAATATGGGAATCCTGAGGATGTTCTGAAACTCAATTCAGAGACGGTTGTTCCAGCTGATCTGAAGGAGAACCAAGTTCTTGTTAAGGTTTTTGCAGCTGCTCTGAATCCGGTTGATGCAAAGCGAATGCTTGGCCGCTTCAAGGCCATTGACTCTGCTTTACCTGTAATACTCCCACCCTCATTCTTTATTTCACCCCCCCATTATTTATCTTACCATGAATTCAAGTATCTTGTGCCACTATGTGTCTCATCCTATGTCTCAACCGAATATATAAAGGCCACGTAGTCCTTCTTCCTGAAACTAGTGTATATAATTAACAAAATATAGATAGATAAGGAGTAGGTGATAACTATACCCTATAGTCCTTATTCTTGTTAAAGTTTTTCCTATTTTGTTGAGGTTTAGATGTGACAACTATACCATATAGTCCTTATTCTTGCTGAAGTTTTTCCTATTTTGTTAAAGTTTTCCTTATTTTGTAAAAGAACAGTGTTGTAGAACTTAATATTTAGCAATTTAGCAGTGGACCCCTCATGTCCTCACCTCATAATTGTTAGTCTTTTTGGAACTTGAAAATATGAAGGAAAAAAAAAAACTAAAATCATAATTAATGTAAAAATGGGAATTAATGATCATCTTAACTAACATAAATTCAAAAGGCTAAATGTCTAAAATCCTAAATATCAAGTAAATGTCAAAATAAAGTTTGACTGATGGCTACAGAAGCTTCAATAAATTCTATGGATTTCATTTATTTTTCCTTTCCTTCATTTTTCTCTAAGTTTTTTGAGTTCCAAGCGGACTGTTTCGTGTCCCCGCAAGTGAAAATCTTCTGAACTATCTCCTAACTAAAACTTTCATACTGTGACATCAGCTAGCGTTTACCACTATCAAGTTTGTAAAAAAAAAATGCCATTAAAAAGTTTGTTTACGTAATTTTAAATTGAACTTTTCAGTTTATGACAATAACAACTTTTGTGCAGACTGTTCCAGGCTATGATGTTGCTGGGGTAGTGATTAAAGTGGGAAGTCAAGTGAAGAACTTCAAAGAAGGCGATGAAGTATATGGAAACATCAATGAGACACCATTGGAATCCCCTAAAAGATTCGGCTCACTGGCCGAATACACTGCTGTTGAAGAGGGGCTTTTGGCTCTAAAACCCAAGAACTTGAGCTTTGCCGAGGCCGCTAGCCTTCCACTTGCTCTTTTGACTGCTTACCAAGGCTTTGAGCTTACTGAGTTTTCATCTGGGAAATCTGTCCTCATTTTGGGAGGTGCCGGTGGAGTTGGAACTTTAGCTATCCAGGTATAATAATTAATTGTTTGTGTTATACAACAATAAAAATTTAGCTTCGTATTAGTGATGACATTATCATGAAATTAAGTAGTAACTTGAGAGCAATGTAGCATTTTGTAATATCATCATAGAGAATTCTTCATAAAAAAATAAAAAATAAATTTTTAAAAAATCTGTTTTTCATTGGTAAATGATCTTTGTTTGATAAATATATATATATATATATATATGTATGTGATTTTGGAAATGATTAGAAAGTAGTATGTGCTTTTTATCGTTGTGTATGAGGCAGGTAGCAAAGCATGTTTATGGTGCCTCAAAAATAACAACTACTTGTAGCTCTGGAAAAATAGAGTTTGTGAAGAGCTTGGGTGCTGATATTGCAGTTGATTACACAAAGGAGAAATTTGAGGAGCTAGAAGAGAAATTTGATTTGGTATATGATGCAGTTGGTAATACTCATCTTCACTTCAAATTATCACCTGTCTAGCTTTCAAGTTTGGATTTGGATTCCAGTGAACTTTTTATAGACAAAAATTTTGCATCCATATGCTAGATAATTGCATATCCATGACCTTTGATGTCATTTTGATATTCACGAGGTTGTCAATATACAATTCTGATATAGAAACGCAAAAAATTCCCTTAGTCATTGGTAAATAATTAAGGATTTCATATTTTCACCAAATTCTAGATTTCTTAAATCTTATCTTTGACTCAATGCGTATGTTGAAAATGAATCAAACATAAAGAAATAAACAACAACAACTCGACAAAATTCAACTTTTTCAACCAAACAAAAGCTTCATTTTGTAAATTATGCATTTCTAGAGCAAATGTTTAACTGATTAACTTTGTTTGCAATTAAAATTATAGGGCAGTGCGATAGGGCGGTGAAGGCAATTAAAGAAGGTGGGAAAGTGGTGACCATATTTGGTGAGGCAACTCCACCTGGTTTCATATTTTTGATCACTTCAAGGGGATCTGAATTGGAGAAACTGAAGCCTTACTTGGAGAGTGGGAAGGTCAAGCCAGTGTTCGATCCGAAGTCTCCATTTCCTTTTTCTCAAACTGTTGAAGCGTTTACCTATATCGAAACAGGCAGAGCTTCTGGAAAAGTGGTCATTCATCCAATCCCATGATCAAGCAACTTTCTCTCTTGTTGGTGCCCATCAAGATGTGATCAATAAAAGGATGAGACTTTGTTCAGACTTTCGTGACTTATTCTGTGTTTTCTTGTAATGGACATTTAAGTTTTCTTTAATATGAATTTGTTCCACATTGAAGGGCAAGAGCATCATTAAAACCTTTCCAAAGGAATTTCTAGACCTTAGCAAACGTATTAAAAGTCCGTATGTTTGCAGAAATAGTAGCATTGTCATCATTCTCAACATCATTTTTAGCCATAGTTGTCCCATCAACAATAGCAACCCCTAAAATACATGTCTTACCATGATCCGAATGAAATGCTCCTGTTGTCCCTCAACTGCATCAAATTGCCCCATTGGCATATGAATTAGAAGACCCTAAGTCTCTGCTATTTGCATGACTTCTAATGTACAAAATAGTCTGAGGAGATTTTATACACTGACAAAATTAACCCACCTAAATGTACTGATCCTATATTTGAGAGAAGTCCTTCACAAAGACTTCAGAGTCTTCTTTCTCTAACAGCTAGATTTCAATGGTCAAAGAGTCTTAGTGATGTTAAGTCTCCCTTATCCTGTAGCCTACTCTTTGTGGTTGTCTCCGTTGGCTATATTTCAATACTTGTGTTATTGAGTCTTCCTGATCTTTTAACTTCTTCCTTGTTGCTTTCTTTAATGGATGTGTTCCAACAGTCCGACAGTCCTGGTGCTCTTGACTCTTCTTCCTCTAGCAGTGGGTCCTTTCTAGATACTTCATGACAACTTCTTTGGTGATAGTGATTACACAATGGCTGAGTTACTGCTCCTCATCACTGTGCACTCAGGTCGAACTGGAAAACTAGGAAATGGAAAACGAAATGGATTGAAAAAGGATTTGAGGGCTTACTTGAGCATTAAAGGCTTGGTTTTTGGTATTGATTGACTGATGAATCTACTGAATAAATGTTTGGCCTGCTTAGAAACCCCTCTGGAATTATATAGCTGAAAGTGCAAACGTGGAGATTCATTCTGAAAATCACTTACGTATTTTTGATATGGAACACATCAGATCATAACCAAATTGACCCTACTAGCCATTCAAAATTTGGCTACTGAATTATGGGCATGCGAGCACATCTCCCAAAAATAATGCATCGTGTCCTCGACGAGTGAATGTTAGACGATAAATGGTAGCTGAAGATTGTGGAGCTCAAGCCCGAGGATATCCTTGCTTGTTAAAATTTCGTTCAACAATCTTTCTGAGCATCTACAATTGAAACTCATATATATGAGCCTGAGTTCCTTACCTAGGTAGCAGTTATTCCACATAAAACGCTACTCTCCTAATATGACTTATTCACTAAAAAAGAATGTTAGCTACCGAATTCAATTCGAAACACATATTTCGGACCAGTTGCTCGCATCATTGCTCATGGGTCTAAGGTTGAGGGCCTTATACACTCTATGATCGGGCAAAATGCAGTACATAGATTTGAATACAGGACACATATATTCCTAAGTACATAAACTACTACTCCCTCTAGCAAACTAAAGTATTGGGAGAGTAAGGGCAAATATTGAGACTTAGGTTATCGAGGATTGGGTTGGACTTGACATCTGGGTCGAGGAACCTTCAGAAACCCTATTTAACTCTAAGGTGGTGGATTTATCCTAGATTGGACCTAAGGCTATGGATCATTCTTATATTTTTGGAAATACAATCTTATGTCCTATCAAACTAGAGTTACAATGTATCCACAAGAGATTCATACTCCAAACCACATTCGATGAGTTCCCTAGATTAACTAAAAAACTACCTAACCCCATAAATACCCTACAACTATAACCTATTAGTAGCTTATTACTTGCAACCCTATACACTTACCATTACCATTACTCTCTTACATTAGTACTCTCTTACCATTATTTACTTAGGCATTGGAGTAGAAAAATAGGGTCATTACCCTTCACACTTTCCTGTTTTAGAGGTAACCTAGGTGTACTTGAGTGAGGATCACAGTACATAATTAGGGCTAAGAGGATCAGGTGTCAACAATTGCTATGTATAATTTGTGTCTTTAGTAGCTCGATGTAACAACTTTCTTGTATGGCGAACTTGAAGAAAAGATTTATATTTGCCAACTCAAGGATTTGAGATTGAAGAAATGAAAGACCATATTTTCTTGTTGAAAAAGTTTTTGTATGGTTTGAAATAGTCTCCCAAGTAGTGGTATAAACAATTTCATTCGATTATGGAGAAGATTGGCTATAACAGGAGCTAATATTATAGTTGTGTGTATTTCAAAAAACTTCTTGATGGCTTCTTTTATCTATTCGTTGCTTTATATTAATGATATATTGATTACAGTAAAAGATATATAATTTAAAAATTGACAACCCATAGACACAATTGAGCGCCAATTTTGAGATGAAAGAATTAGGGAAAACCATGATGATTCTTGGTATGGAGATTTGACGAGATCGTGCATAATAAAAATTGTTCTTGTCCCAAAAATCTTACATTGAAAAGGTATTGGATCATTTTTACATAAAAATTGCCAAGCCCATGAATACTCCTCTTGCTACCCATTTTAGATTACTAGCTAAGTTTTCTCCATAAATAGGTGAGAAGGTAAGATATATGTTACATGTTTTATACTCTAATGTAGTTGGGAGCCTTTTGTATCCTATCATATGCACCCGTCCACTCGTTGCACATGGCATTAATGTGGGAAGTACATAGATACTTATCATACCAGGGAAAGTTCTTTGGCAATAAGTGAAATATTTTGAGATACTTGTGATACTTCTGATGTGCACTTGGAGTTTGGAAGAACTGGTGACACGCTTACAATATTTGTTGACTCTGATTATCATGGTGATCTTGATGGGAAGTTGTTTCATTGCGAGAATGTCAAGGAAGCGATCTGATTGCAAGGCTTATTTGGTGAGATCAATATGAATCATAGAGTTACTGTTATCCATTGTGATATTATTGAATTTTGTATTATTTTATTCGTGATATTATTGAAGATAGAGATTTTAAAATCTTGAAAATTGCTATGTACTACATACAATCCAGCTGATATGTTGACAAAACCTTCGTCATTTATTAAATACAAACAGTGCTTGAATTTAGTTAATGTTTGAAGCATTTGAAGGTGCATATGAAAGGAGCAGATATTTTGGTTTCATGTGGAGAATTCAAGAGAAAGTCAATATTTGTTATATTTCTTTCTTGAATTCTTGTGGATCCGTTTTGTGGCTGGTAATTACTATTTAGTGGACTTTGAATCAAGTTTTGGTGATAGGAGAATTATTTTTGGGTTCAGACTCTTGATCGGACAAGTGACTAAAAACGTTATAGATAACAAGTAGATCTGGTATTTTGTCAATTTAACCAAACCAAAATATTTTATGTCAAAATTTACTTGGTTAGGTCAAAGGGCCAGTTGCCCGAACTCTTAACCGAGCCATATTAGTCTATGACAAAAAGTTGAAGTTAAGTGAAGGTCTTTTTAATTAATACTCCATTAAGGTTTCATATGTATATTTCCTATTTCATATTTGTAGTCGTCATAATCCACCATATAGAAAAAGACTTGAGAGATGAACAAAGAAACAATTGGAGAGAATTCTCCATTGATTTGTAACATGTATACTCTTTGATTATATAGTTAATTCTCATGCCTTCACGTAAGGAATGACAAAAGTTCTTGAAATTTATTTGTTTGAAAATGTAAAGCGGAAGTTCATTTTGCAAAAAGTAGAAATTTTTCTTCGATCCCTTTTTTGTCCATGGAGAGAACTGTTATTTATATGAACTTGAGGAGTGGGTTTCATTCTTTCAACCCACCAAATCGGTCACAATTAAATGGATCTAAACAACAACTGCATTTTAAAATTTTTAATTTTTTTTCCTACGTACCAGAGGTTTTATTTATTTATTTATTTATTAGAGTTTCGCATGACCCGTTCTATTTAGTAATATCATGATTTTTTTATTACCACTTAAGTGATAATTTAAGGAGTTTATATAATGTACTTATTTACAAATTACAATTTTCTATTTAAGATTAGGATTATGATATCCTAATACTATTCGAATTAGTACTAATGTACTTATATTACACTTCCTTCTTTAGGATTTATTTTCAACCTTATTAAAAATCTTACTCGCTCTTGAATTATAAGCACAGAACATAGCATACAACATCCTTATACTATTCCGTTCAGTTGAAGACAGGCAGCCACATGAAGAAAACTGTGAGGATTACCAGAATTAAAACTCCGTCTACTCTCCCAATTTGCAAAAACCTAGATACGTCGGGATCGGCAAACCCTAACGAGATATTGGCCTCATGCGGCGCGATTCGACTTCATTGTGACCATGTTTTTGATGCCGATTCTATAATTTCGTCACTTATCCAGAGCAACACGTGCCCAATCTGCCGATACAACTTGCCCAAGGATATTCCGATTAGGACCGTATCAGAACGGATTATTTCGGCATTGAAATATCCAGTTAATCTCATGTCAAAAAAGCAAAAGGCACATATGCGGTGGCTGATGAAGCACCTAGATTATCTAGTTGAGAGAGATGGAGAAAAATTAAGAGATGCAAAGTTTATTCAAGTGCCGCATGCAATGGCTAGTTTCATAGAAGCAGGGGGATCATCTTATGAAGACAATGACACCGAGATGACGGATGCCTAGATCCAGTATTTTTAACTTTTTTTTTCTAGTAAATACATTTATTTAATCAATGATAGAGATCATCCCAAATTAGAATTAGGATTTTTACCTTAGCCCTAATTAGGGCAATGTGGCATCCCACGTAACAGCTCTTCCGATCAGCCACCCACAAAACTCGGCGACCCGTTTTGTCCAAAGAAAGATTTGTCCCTTCGAATGGTCTTGCACCCGCCTCAGTCCAGCTGGACCAGCACTGTCAGGGACTCAAAAACTATGCGCCTATAGCCCCGGCCTCTCCAGATAGCGGGCCCAATCCACCCCACCAATTGGGCCTGACTTTGCCTGATCCGGGTCCAGTGGCCCAAAAGTCATAAAACAAGTTTACAGGCGGTGTTCAATCAGCCGCCTAACCCTGCAGCCCTGTCAACTCAAAGGAGGTGCACCATACTTGTTGTCAACTCAAAGCAGACGCACCATGCCTACTTTAACGAGCTGCAGGTCAAGGCAAACTCGACAAATACCCCTTCATCTCCATAGAGAGGGGGATCCTGAAATGAAACAGAGCAAAAACTCTGCAAACATACAAACTCACCGAAGCAAAACATCTCTCAAAACACGCCGGTAAACCCCACTCTCTCCTACTTAATATTCAGGTTACAACCTTAATCTCAACTAACTTAAGAATCGAAGAGGGGAACGAGAGAACAAACCCTCGTGTTGCTTTCAGGTGAACTTGCTCCCGCCGACGTGTGCCCAGCTCAAAACAAGGTTTGGAGTTGGTCAAATATCAGAGTAGTCACAACAATTGGTGCTAGAAGGAGGCGCATCTTTGTCCTACACAATCTACCTCCATACTAAACCTTTTTAGCACACATGTCAGCCCATCAGAGTACTGCAAACCCCACACCGGATATGCATGGCGCCGGAAGAGCACATACAATGATTCCCGAGCCCCTGAACAAACGGTTCGATGATGTTCCAGTCATCTTAGCTACACACAAGTCTAAGCTAATTAATATTTCCCCTATCACCTCCTATCTTTTCCCACCAAAACTCTCCCTTAATATTTGAAACTAGTATGACATTTTTTCAGCGAAAAAAACTTAAAGCAATATCAATTAGGGCAATTTCCTCATTAATCTCCTCAATTTTGTCGACTTTGATTTCCGATAAACCAAGATATGAGTATCAAAATGAGTGTTCTAGGAGATACAGAACACGAGTTAAGGCAAGTATTCTTAATCAAACTTTTACACATAAATTAATATTTCACTTATAAGTATATGATTCTTTTTGATACAAGCTATACATGATTATTGTTATATACTTCTTATGTGATATGATGTTGAGATTGTTCCACATACTTATATTCTTGTAGAACGTGGCATTTTTAACTAAAACCAAAACTTCGAGCTGATGTAGAAGCCCAAATGAGCTAGGAATTCCCCCGGACAAATTGTTATATGCAAAATTAAGAATTTTCAGGTTTTTAAAATGCATCCAACAATCCGGAATTTTGCCTGATAAAAGGTTATGTGAAACATCAAGATGCTCTAATTAATGCCATTCCTGTTTTTACTCTTACGAAAGAAAGTTCCCCAGAAAATTTTATTTTTCGAAAGATTTAAAGAAGTCATTCATATTGGAAAGAACTGGAATTGAACCCCTCAAGATAATTAGAACTTAAATCCACAGCAACAATACTTAAATTTAAGGTAGGTAGTGTGCCTGTGATTTTGTTTGAAGAGAGATTTAACAGGAAAAAAAGGTGAAACACCCCAGAACCACATTGGGATGGATTCTGAAAAATTTTATTGTTGGATAAATCAAGAAACTCCAAGCCCATTTGGGTTTGAGGTCCCAACTTGCAAGACCTCAAATCTAGTTCAATTATTTGGAGAGCTCAAGTTGAAGGATATGTTATTATAGGATAATATCAATGTGCTCAAATTGAAAAGATTTCTCTCGAGATAACCTCCTTGAAGGTGATTTCCGTCAAAATACAGAACTTCAAGGGAAGTCATATTTCCTAAAAATATTGGTATCACGCCCTCGAGTTCACTTGATGACATATACAAATATTCAAGAGAAGTCATATGACCAAGTGTCTCTGAAGATCAACGAGGCTGCCACTTAAAAGTTAAATAGCCAATTGTAGATGGAACAAGCTAGTCAAATTGTTATATTCGAGATTTAAGTGTATGAATGGACTTAGAAGAGTTAATTAAAGAAAAAAGTTGGGGACATGACACTGGGGAGCTGGCAATCGGTTAGGGATAGAGCTCTATTAATGATGGGAGGAGACTCATTTATAACTTTTGTTACCCAGTGATCGATTGGCTTGACTAAAGTCGACACTTCCTATGTTAAGATATGTCAAAAGAGGAAAGTTGAGACAAACAATCAAGGTTCCCGTCTTTTATATGATTAAAATCATTCCAACCTGGAGAGATTACCAAGCTCATTTGGAATAGCTCCGCTGAAATTAGCCCAAGAAAAATCAAGGAATACTAATTTCCAGAGGGAACCAACGGACTCAGGAGTAGGATTAGGACTGAAATTATTACCACTCAAATCAAGATGTTCCAACCTAGCTAGAGAGATTACCAAGCTGATTTGGAATAGCTCCACTAAAATTAGATGTAGCAAGATTGAGGTAAACTAGTTTGGAAAGGGAACCAATAAAGTTTGGGATTGGTATGCCACCAAAATTATTTTTACCGGGCTTAAAAGTATTTTTGATCCTGTGTTGTTATCACTTTTAGACATTGAACCCTGAAAAAAAAAAACTTTTTGAAATTGAACCTCAATGTTCGTACATTTTTTGAAATTAAACCTTCCGGCGAATTTAATTTCAATTTTGGCCGGAGGAAGGATAAAAATGTAATTTTACATCACTTAATGCCCTTTTAAAAATTTGTTTCGCCGGAAAAAATTAAATATTCCGGCCAAAATTGAAATTGAACTCGTCGGAAGGTTTAATTTCAAAAAATGTACGAAAATTGAGGTTCGATTTCAAAAAGTTTTTTTTCAGGGTTCAATGTCTAAAAGTGATAACAATACAGGGTCAAAAAAACTTTTAAGCCTTTTTACCGAGGTGAGATGATTAAGATTTTGTAACACAAGCAATGAAGGACTGATATTACCCATAGCACTATTCAGTAAAGTTGAAAGATCAAGCAGGGTAACATAACCTGTGCGGTTGTTACAGTGAACTCCTTCCCACTTGCAACATTCCTTTTTATCTGCTTGGCTTCCCCAAGAAGAAAGACTTGTCATATTTAAGAGAAAAGCCCTGTTTCAAATCGAGCAGAGCTTTTCTCTCCGTCTCAATGCATCTAATGGCCGTCCTGGAATCGCCATGAACTGATTCAGAACCGAAGGATCGTGTTTTAATGCATAGCAAAACTGAAACAACGAGTAATGCATGAAGAAGATGCACTTGTTTGATCATCACCATCATGGTACGTAATAATGATGAAAATCAAGCTCAAACTATTAGTTGCAATATCCATTTCTATGGATGCTGCAAGTATTTATATACGTATATTTTTGTGGCACTAATGTTGCAGAAATTGAGTCACCGATGTCAACGGTCTACAGCTGGTAGCTAAATTTTACAATGGGATGGAAAAGTAAAGGCTCATTTGTAACAACTAAAATTGATTGAGTCGTAATTAACTGCACTCTAATTTCAAAATTGAGTCGACTTAAGAAATTGAGTCGTAATATACATATATTTTTATGGCACTAGTCTTGCAGAAATTGAGTCGATTTCAGATGATACCTAAATTCCACAATGGGAATGAAAAGTAAAGGCTCATTTATAAAACCAAAATTTACTCCACATACTTGACTTTATTGCCGTGTACGGGGGATAAATAAAGTTCGGAGCGAATGGATATGAATTCTCAGCCCATCCGAAATTAACAATTCAACCTCCAAAAGCGTGAGGCCTGGGGAAAAGAAGGGTGACTTCATTGGCAATGATCCTGGAATTTAAGACGATAAATTTATAGAAACTTGGATGGAGTTTTAGCAGCTATATAATTGGAGGAATAAGATTTGACAACTCCTCTTTTCATATGAAAAGATCAATGTATTATTTTTAGAAGTCAACAGATAAAGTTCTCAAATTCAAATTGGTATGAATTTATTTTTTAAAAAAAAAAAATTAAATGTAACGTACATATATCTTCTAATTGTTCCTTCCTTCTCAATTTACTTGTCCTAATGTTTTGATTTGTCTCAATATATTTGTACAATTTTTCTTTTTTGGTGCTATTTTTCCTCCAATTTTCCTATGGCATCCATTGTCAAATTTGTTTACTTTATTCATTGAAAACAATACAACCTTGAAAATATAAGTGGCTCAGTATTGCATCTTACTGTCTCTATAGACTAACATAATTCATCTTGAAAAAAACATGTATAGAAGAGATGAAGTCTAGAGACCGTATTAAAATGGAAAGCGATAATCAATATAATAGGAAGGGTAGTTTAGAGAAGAAAAAAAAACTCCTTTCCTTAATAGAGATGCATTTTTTAATTTAAACAAGCAAAATTGGAATGGGGATAATAGTGTCTTTCAATAACTACAAAATTCACAGTTGTATTAACTATAATCAAGTCTAATTATATAAAAGTTAATGAAAAGGTGTAAACATATTATAGATTCACATATATGTTGTTACTTAAAATATTTTTTTAACATGTTACTTACACACCACATTTTATGCACATGCAAGATGCTTTTCAAAAAATTAACGATTTCTTTGTGGTAGCAAAGAGTGTATATTGACACGAAATGATAAACTCCATGGGCAAATAGATACATATAGAATACAAACTGAAACATTAGATGTAATTAGGACTGTGACTCGAACTGAACTTAAACCAATTGTTAATGTTATCGAACTCGGCTCAAATCATAACCTTATGTATAATTAGGGAATGCAAAATGAAACTTAGACTTGAGAAATAATTGGATCACATGATCGCAAGTTCACGACATACAACTAGTTAGATTTATCCTAAGAAAAAAAAAATATTTCTTTCCCCGTAAGCTCATATATGATGTATATCACAACATTCTCACATCTCTAAAGAGTTTAGTTGTGTGTAAGACTATTAAACGAGCCGAGTTAAGTCAAACTTATCAAGATTAAGATCGAGTTCGGCTCATATAAGAAAACGACTTTTTTTTTTAGCTCATCTCATCTAACCTAAACGAGCCTTTCATCTAACTTTTAATTAGCCAAATTCGAGTTTTTTTTGTAAAAAATCCAAAAATATTTAAATGATATCAAATATTTATCGAGACAAACTTTAAATAAGTCAAACTCAAATCAATTCATTTAACTAAACAAACTTTTTTAATGAACTAAATTCAAACCATAAACGAGCCCCACCATAATTGTGTGCAATGTCTTTAGGATAGACACTTATTCAATAAAATTTTGGATTTTCATTTTATTTTTTCTTTCCCTTCATTTTCCCTCGAGTCTTGTGAGTTCCAAACCCTAAAAATCCCCCCCGATGAGATTCTGAGGCGGCCAAACCAATGGAATTTCCATTATGTACGAATATGTCCCAAAATTTATGTTGTTATTGACTTTTTAAATAAGGGTATTTTTGTAAAATCAAACTGTTCCTTCAAAATTGTTGATGGGCAACACTATCTCATGAATTTGAGGGATTTTCTGTATGCGTATGGTAATCATCAAGTAGAGGCCAAATGGGAGAACTGAGCCAAAGTTCAGCTACTCCACATCAAAATCCAAGACCAGCTCATCATATTCTTCATATGCGCCCCGCTTGTGAGTACGATTACGATTCCTGCTTCTTTGCCCATCCGTATGAAAGTATACAAGTATCTCACAATTAAGTTACCCATAACCTGTTCAATAAAGATTTCCAAAAATTAAAAGGAAAATTCAAAACGACTCCGTCAACCAAAACAGCTGTAGTGGTCACATTACGTTTATCAGACTGAAAAGTAAATTCACATTTTTATCAGTATAAATGCTATTTTATGTTCAAAGCGGTGTTATTTAAGGTGAGAGGCGCACCGAGGCACATTAAGTGTTTGATTTTCAATGATGATTGCATAAAATGACATATTTTTTATGCCACTACCACTAACTAAATGAGTCAAGTTCTATACGCAATCAGTCGTAATTTATATGTCCTAATTAAAAAATGCACGTCCACTAATAAAACTTTTATTTCTCCAAGTTCCCCTTCTTACTTGATTTCTCCCTCTGTCCCAAATTAGTTGTCCTAATTAGCAAATACATGTCCATTAAAAGAAAAAATATATTTTCTCCAAAATACCCTTTTTACCCTACTATGGGAGAACCGGTGAGAAGAATTTGATACATGTAGTGGAAGGACAGATAAGTTCTATGAGAGTAACTGAGTTTCATGTTTTTAATGTGTTAATAATCCAATTAAAAGAGTTGGCTAGTTAAATATGGATATGGTTGGAAAAACACGCCAAAAAATAGTACATTAAGGGAAATTGACAAATAAATGGGACAAATCAAAAAGGAAATTAGGACAAATAAAATGAGACAAATGGAGTACTAATTTTTACTTGACTATTAAGAGGAGAGCGAAAGAGTCTTACACAGTATTTGAGAGCAAAATAGTTTCACTTACAACATTACGAACATAAGGGAGGAGAGAGAGTTTGGAAAGAGTAACGAGTTTCTTATATTTTCAATGTCTATTGTTTCCAATTCATTAAGAATATATGGGTAGTGAGTGGGAAAAAATGACCTAAAATATTACCAAAAAGGAATTAGGACATGTAAATGGGACAAACCAACAAGGAAACGACGACATTTGAAATGGGATGGAGGGAGTAGTACTGGAGTTTTATATGAACATAAGTTACTCAAGTTTCATACTAGTTACTGAATCCAAGCTGCTTCAGTTACAAATGAACCCATCTCGAGATTTTATGAATTGAGCAGATCTTTATAAGACCCAATCACAAGTTCGGCTCGTTTAACCCATCGATCCTATCATGTTGCACAAGCTCGGATCACTAAAAAAGCGAGCTTGAGATGAGTCCAACATAAACAAGCCAAGCTCAAGTTGACTAGGTTCAATTTACAACCCTAATTTTAGTAAACTGGCAAGAGCAAAAACAAGCAAAGGATTCTACTATTACTTGGCGTTACATAAAAGAATTTTATTATATAACTCCTAGCAAACTGAACGACATACCTATTAGTTTGGCAAGAGCCGACCATTATACATCTTATCAAGCAACTGTCGTGCATCTGGCCTCCTAAGAAGACCTTTGTTGTTTGGTAAACCAGTCCCTAGACAAACAGGACACACGAGTTTCCCTCTACCTGCACCATAAATCATAATAAAAGTCACTCTTAAAGGAAACTTCATGGTCAGTCGGAAGAAGTAACAAACAAAAAATCAAATGGGAGCGTAGTGTGGGGAACAACTTGAGCAATTATTTGAAATGTCTAAAGAGGAACTGGCTCATCTGAGTCATCCATCACTTTTCTACTGATGGCATGCTTTAAATTGCCTCGATTTTTGTGACAAGTAGTTATATCTAATTACAAGTATTTCTATTGTGCATCAGTCATAGAGGGCGAATAAAAATATGGCTCTACATACAATGTTAAGATTTGTCAGAGGGTTGAGGATTATGAGTGTATGACAGCCTCCATTTTTTTCAAAAAGTTGTCAAGAATTTCTCCATTAGAGCATGTTTATATAAAGTCAAAACAGTTTTAATGAATCTCATCAAAAGTTGAAACGGAATTTGTAAGTACAAAATTACAAGCTATAAAGTTTTCAGACTAATGATGCTTCATGTTAGTCTATATATATATATATAAGATACAACCACTTGGACCGCAATGAAAGACAGCATACCATAACAGTTCGGACATTCCGTAAACTCATAAACATCTTTAGCCCGTTTTCTGTTGAGAGCTTTCCATTTTCCTGTGCCACCGCACATATCACCTAAACATATATATTATAGATTATCTACAACAAAATTAGTAGAGAGAGGTACAGACTTAATGGAATTATTAAATAAAACAGGTTATCTAATGTTGAAGTTGGCCAGTTTGCAACCTTGTCAGCAAGCAATCGCCACTGCATGCAGTAACCATGTTCTCTTCATTATAGCTTTTGTTGTTAGAAGTAACATAGTAGCCAAAAGAAAATTGCGGTTGAAAGGTATTTACTGTGGTGTGTTACACTTTTTACCTTGGGATGTAATTCAGCCTTGCAGATTTCTAGTAGAAAATACAGAAAGTGGAATGGAAACAAATGTTCTCTTTTTAGAAGGAAAGAGAAATTTACTGTTCAGGCCCAAAAACATATTAACGGTATTCGCAACATTACTTTCTAAATAATTTCTAGAAGCATTATACCTCACTAGGACTGCACCTGAAATTGCAATAGCTTCCGCTAGTACAACAATCTAGTGCAGAGTCTGCCCAGGCGGAGGGACAATGTTGGAATTCTGAAGACTCTGAATTAGCATAACCAAATTTCTTGAAGATTTGTAAATATCTATTTCATTACTAATGGATTGAACAACCACTACCCCATAGCAACTAAACATATTTACAACCAGAAATTGTCCCATTGAAAAGAAGGAAGTTATAAGAACAATCAGATGCTGTAACAGGCAAACTGAAACAAATTGAATTCATAAAGGCAAACTGAAACAAAGTGGATTCATAAAGATAAAGTACCCGCGGAATGCACTTACAAATTATAGCACCACTACCCCCACAGTTCCGGCATGCAGGCCTCTCTTTTGCCTCCAAAGCAATGGCCTTCGGTTCAGACATAGAAATGCCAGAGGTCTTTATGAAAACTAGGGTTGAACCTAAACAAGTCAAGCACAACCTTCTTGATGTCAAAATTTGAGATTCCTGTTGAGATGAGTTACAGTTTCATAAATTAGTTGTAGAAAATTGAGATATTTCAGCTTATGCTTTAATATAAATCTGAAACAAATAAATTAATTAATAAAAATAGCATTACGGATTGAGGCCGACACTGATCAATTTAGTTCAATAAAACAGAATGGTAAGACAGTAAGGTACAAACCCTCAATTTATTGTCTTCTGAAGAGTGATCTGAAACTCCTGTAGAGCAATTCTCATTTTCCAAGCTGGATCTCACACGAAAATCAACCAACTTTGAGTGGGCTGTAATTCATAACAGGGAAATAAACTCAAGTTATCCACTTCAGAAACAAGTAGCCAGTCCCCAATACATATAAGGAATAAATATTTAAATAAACGACGGCTAACAAAATAGTATTTAATAGGGTTAATTAGCATCCCAGTGAATAAAATTTTGTTTTATTTTTACACTATATATATTTCAAGCCCCAAATCAGCCACCAGTACAAGACAACAAGGCTCAAAAAGCAAGCAGGGATCTAGCATAGCAACCAATGGCATTAAAGAAAGCTGTAGTGTCTACAGCAACGTTACCTGGAAAGATCGTTTCGGAAGCACGCTAGCGGTAGTTTTATATGAATGCTTATAGGTAAGAGTTCTCTTAATCTAAATGAACCAAAGCTAAATTTCGTAAAAGATTCTAGTTTCATCAATAAGTTGATTGTTCTCGAAAAACTCTTGTACTGCCATGATATTTGTGCAATTAAAGATAGAAACGAAGAAATGCTCATATCGATATATTTAGATTTACTGATACGTAAAAGTACAATGTTTCGGAAGGGAAGTATCAATACGCGGTTCGCTAGGTGAATAAAGAGTATCTGGTAACTCAGGATTACAGTAAAGAGTAACAGTAGCATTTCTCTTTCTTTCTCTTTATCCCTGGTGTGAATGCTTGAAACATTATTAAGACATGTAAAGAGTTAAAAAGTAAGCAAAGTATGCGATGTGGGCACTGAACTATCAATGCAACTTCCAAGTTCAAAGAGGCTCCCCAAATTTATATTATTGACTTTAATGATTCCATGATACATCTTGTTTCGTCTAATCCATGAAACTGAATAAAGATAAAAGGCACATAGAGCATTATGCTTTCACTAAAATGCAATAATTTTTATCGAAGTTTGTAACTGAGGTCATAATATGTAATCCTTCCATCCCAAATTAAGTGTCATCTTTAAAATCATGCTTTGAGAGCATATTTAAAGTTGGTCAAACAACAGGTTTACAATTTACCATACTCATTCCATGATTATTATTTAATTTAACTACATGTGCCATGAAGATATCTAGAAATCTGTGCCAAATACACCATTTTCAAAAGAAAATGTCGCAGGCAGTTTGAACAATTAATTACGACATTATTTCAAACATCAATCTGAATTTTAAAACATATAGCAACGCAATTCATTGAACCTCTATTTGTTCTCCAACAAAATCTACACTAGAAACACAAACTTTGAAGTGAAAAATTAATAATATTTCTACTCTCAAAAGAAGACAACTAATCAAATAAACCACAAATTAGGCCAAAATAAAAACATGGAGCATCAATTAGAATTGGAAATGAGTAAACCACGCATAATTCCAAAATTAGATATAGGCTTTTGATTTTTTTAGTCTATTAGATAAATCCTAAACTTCAAAAGTGGTATGAATTCAATTAAGTTTGAAACAAACGTAAAAGGAAATTAGCACTAAATTTTAGTAAACATAAGTATCTAAAAACGTCGCATTTTTAACTAAAATCAAATACGGAGTAAATTAAAACTTTAAATTCAAAATATAAATCTGATTTTAGAACGACGGACCTGCATTTCAAATTATAGGAGCATTCATCTTCGTAATTTTAGAACAGATCGACTATATATATATATATATATATATATATAGAGAGAGAGAGAGAGAGAGAGAGAGAGAGAGAGAGAGAGAGAGAGAGAGAGAGAGAGAGAGAGAAACAAACATTGCTTTGGATGATGGCTGCTTGAGGAGTCTGAAGAGCGAGGAGGAAGAGCTGAGGGAGCGAAAGAGCATAGAGACGCCATTTTCACTTCTTTCGGTTGTGGAGTGCGAGGACTATGCGATAATATTATTATCTGTTACGTGGTCGTTTTGAGTTCAGATTTACTTCCTCAATTCTAAAAATAAAATCATAAATATTATTTTAAAAAAAATATCACAAAACTTATAGCAATAAAATTATGTAATAACCTAAACTTTTTGTGTCTCATCAGGTGTTAAGTTACGGACTTTAAATAATTATGATTATATTTTCAGAACATAGAGAATATATTATTACTTTTTTATTGATTTTTTTTCAAATAATATTTATTTAATGAATTAAATAAATATGTTTTACATTAAAAGTATGGCATATAAATAATTTATTTTTTTTTGGAGGGGAATAGAAACTTTATTTCATAAAGAGGAACTTGAAAAAGCATGAGAAAGTCTAATGCCCCATAAAAGTTTATTTTGTGTAACATCCATACGGAATAATATTTTTTAAAATTTTAACATTAAAATTTAGAATGTTATAAGGTGATTAATAGTGTCGCCGTTTATACAAAAAGAGGTATATTCTGGGCTTATAAATTCGTTTGCTAAAGTAAAATTAAGTTGAATTTATTTAAATCAGAAATTAGTTAGTTAGTTTTGTGACTTTTAGTATTTATTTTTTTTTTAAATAAATTAGTATTATGAAAACTAAATAAATTAACATTCTTAAATTTGGAGGATTCTGGAATGTACGCAAAAACAAATAGATTTAACTTAGTGTTATATCAAAAAATAATTTTAATATAAAAAATGGTTAATTTTAGTAAAAAAATTTAAATTATATTAATTTTTATGAGAACAAGGGGGTACAATGCATGGAAGATGTTATAATATAATCTGCACGCAAGATGGTATCCTGACTTGACCTAGTATAATGTCAGATAAATTTATCATCACCACTAACCCAAAGGGTATTAGACATTTGGCAATTATATATATATATATATATTTTTCGAACAGAACAAGTTTTTTAGGTATTCACCTGATAAAGATTTTCCACCATTTCAATGAACTAATTGAAAAACTCAGTTGAGAATCAAAGTACACCGCAGGGCCGGAGGGCAATAATACCATACCATCATAAGGCACAAAATCAACTAGTGGGCTACCGTCTCCTCCACATTTCCACGTCGAGGATATAATAATTAGCACTTGAGCAACCAGAGAATTTGGCATCGACACCAGTCTCCACCCTTGCTTCACCAAAAGTGCGTTATTAAAATGTTCGAAATCTAGGAATTCCATCCCACTACACATCTTAGTTGCACACAAGTCCAAGCTAATTTAATATTTTTCCTATCACCTCTTATCTTTGCCCACCAAATCTATCTTCCTTAATATTTGGAACTAGTATGACATTTTTTCAACGAAAAGAACTTAAAAGCAATATCAATTAGGGCAATTTTCTCATTTAATTTTCTCGACTTTGGTTTCCGATAAACCAAGAGATAAGTAACAAAACGAGTGTTACAAAAAACGAGTTAAGGCAAATATTCTTATTTAAACTTTTACTCGTAAGTTAATATTTCACTTATATATGTATAATTCTTTTTGATATATGTTATACACAATTATTGTTATATACTTCTTATGTGATATGATGTTGAGATAGTTCCACATATTTATATTCTTGTAGAACGCATGATATGTTTATTGATACCGATTCATTGTGAGCATGATCATTGATGCATGATATCTTTGATTATTGATATAATTCCTTCGAGTATACAAATGTAATTCAATTAAGTAAAGAGATGTCAAGTATTGGTGATTTCTAAGCCCTATATGATGATATATAGTTGTATAGTAATAAAAACAAGTTGTCTTATGTGAGGTATTTATTTAGAATTGGAATTTGTGTGTTAGTTGTTGATCATTTTAATCCCTCAATATTGTGATGTGATTTCATATTATATTCGTGAAATTAATTTATTCTAATGTTCATTGTGAGTTATTCTTTAATAGAAAATAAAAATTGTTTCCTTTGCTGAAAGAACATAAATAGAGTAGTTACTTGTTGAGTATTTTTTATTCGTTTTTATTATATTTTAGCCCTTTCTAGTAATTCAAAAATGAGACGAGAACTCTAACAAAGGAAAAGGAAAGATGGAGAACCAGTTGATATAACAGACAAATATTGTAAAAGCTAATACAAGAATTATATAGTGAAATATATTTAGGGTCACTTTTACAAATTTTAAAATGTCTTTTTGGTGGGATAGGGGGTGAGGAGGGTTGGACGCCGTGTCATACTTGGATGAACACTTGCGCAATCAACCCTTACACAAATAATGGTAAAATAGTCTTGAACCCACTTTATACATCACTTTTGTACCAAAGAAATCGGTTTGATGATAAATTTCATTAATATTTAATTTACCCTCTTGAGAGGAGCAAGTAATTTTATCCTCTAAAATAATGTGATACATCATTTTGCAGGATATAACAAAATGACATTATTTTGCAAAAATAAAAACAAAACGACGTTGTTATACTAAAAATGTTAACCATACCAATTTTATAATATTGTATCTACCATTACCCTTTATTTTAAATCTAAAGTAAGAATAAGATTGAAACTTATTTATAATTTTTACGTTTCTTAATATGCATGAAAAATAAACTTTGTCTAATTTTTTCAAGGATGAGCTAGTGCTAATTTCAAGATATTATTAGTATTTGAGAAGGTGATTTAATTAGTATAGCATAATAGTACTAGTAATATACCCAATCAACAAAGTGCATATATTAGAAAATACTATGAGTATCAAACATCATACCAGCATAATAGTATAAACACATAATATTATTACTGTATTCAGTTGGGTAACATACGAAGCTCATGTACAGAGCTTTGTTGAAAATGGTTGGCTGTTGTTGCTTATCTCTTATTTTTTAATATTTAATGGTCAACTTAAAAATATATATTTTTTTTAATTTCATGTTCAAAATAAATTTATCATTATATTATTGTAAAGTAGAATAAAATAAATTATAATTTTTGTAATGAGGTAAAATTAAATTCTTACAGCAAAAATTCTTTTATTTTTACTGTTTTAGCTTATAATGCTTGTTTGTTTGAGTCGGCCAAATTTTCCCATGTTCGTTGGACAAGTAATAAGCTTGTCCACAAAGTCACGACTTTAGTCAATAATCCCACTTTGGAAAGCCCTTCTATTTGGGGCACTGAGAGGCCCCGTTAAATTTCTCATGTGGTTAATTTTGATATAGGACTTCCTGTATTAAGAAAAGGAGAATAAATTAACGTTAAATTTATGTGACAACAAATTGACTTTAAAAACCAAAATATCAAGATTCGGAAAAAAATCTGTCTTAAATTTTTTTTAATTGCATCACAATATCACATATTTTTAATAACCTTACCATTGTAACATATTCTACTATGATAAGTTCGTAAATAAAATAAATGTTACAACAATAAATTTGTTAGTAAAATTAATGCCACGATACACTATGTAAAAAAATAGAAAAATGAACATTTGTACATTTAACCTAAAAATGAAGTTCTATTTTGTACCCTCACATAGTCAATACTGACATTAGTTACCAACCCATCTACAGCAAGAACCTAAAAGTAAGGAAACCAAGCATTAACGAGCAAATTTTAGCTCGATAAAATGCTCATTTAACTTGAGTCGAGTTTGAACTCAACTTGTTAAAGTACAACAAACTTCTTTGTGAACTTGAGCCCATTCATAATAAGGGGTGTAAATAAACCCAATTTTCATGAACAAACTCGGCTCCTCCAAAGCTTGTTTAATTCAACAAGAGGAGCTCAAAAAAAAAAAAAACTAGTTTAGCACAACAAGCTCGTTTAACACCGTATTCCATCATATAGACATATACAAAACACAAAGACCAAATATTTCTTCGACAAAAGTCAGATTAGCCACAAGCATGACAAGAAAAAAATCTAGAAGGTTCCCAGAATAAACCAAACCAAACTAAGAAGCTAGAAATTCCGGCAGTGCATGAAACAATCAATAACTGAAATCCCGGTCTACTCAGTCTTCTAAACCACAACCCTTACAACTCCTCCCAATGGTTACAATCCTAGTAACAAAAACATACAAAGGTGCTCTGTGGACTAGCAAGCTATACAGCTTGTGTATAATTAAAAAATTTAGAAACTGACAAGGCTATCTGATGCAGATAAAAGAAAGTTTTACAGTTATAAAGACCCGAAATATCTTCTGACAAAGAAAAAGGAAATAGGGAATCTGCTCTCGTTATATTCTTTTAACGGTCACCTGTCTCCTTAGACGGGTAAAATAGGGTTCAAGAAACTGTACGGCCATAGCACACAGAAGCAAGATAGAGGTTCTTTGCCCATTTTTCCTGCAAATAAAAAAAAAATTAAAAATTCACAAACTTGAGGCCCTTTTTTACTTCACGTAAATATACAGAACGTAGAAAGAATCTAATTCACTCAGTATTTAAAGACGGGTAATCCAAATTTGACCAAACAATTCACTAGCAAATCTATAGGTGAACATTTACGATCATGTGAATAGTAAAATCTTCAACAAATATCAACTGTCATTTCAAATAACCTAGACGAATCTTGATCAAGTTAAATAAACATGAGGAAAGAGATTAAATTTTAATAAATATGAAATACATAAACAAGTGTTCTCTACCAAAACCTATGCACTGGAATCAAACTTGGGTCTGATCACCTTGGGATCCAACTTAGCTCACTAAGTACATGTTCACTACGGAATCACCAGATATCATGGTCACACAAATAATTATTCAGCCTCAAAAAAATAAGAAAGATCAACCATAAAAGACTACTGGTTTGTTTGTTATGGTGACGCAATACAGCTGAATTGTAGAACAACTTGTGTTTACCGAGGATTCAATTTTTCTTTTGGAAAACAATTCAAAAGGCAACAGTGATACTTTGGAGTTCATTTGAGTAATTCCTCAAGTCCACATACAAAAGCAATTTGAAACGTACCAAATTTTGGTTTCTCTCAAACGTGTAATTGCACCCCCAAACAAATAAATAAAAACGGATGCTAAAAGGAATTTATACAATGTTAGCAACAGCATAAGTGTAATTTTAAAAGTTGAAGTGTTTCTGCAGCAACCCCAACCCCTCCCCCCAAAACACCAACCCAAAGAAAAAAAAAAACAAAATTAAAAATCAAAGAAGCTCAAACTATATAACGATCCAAATTTTTAAAAATTAGATAGTATTAGAAAGGGACAAAAATACCTTAACATGTGTGCTTGGAAACTGAGATGTACGCAATGTTTCCTGAGTTTCATCGGTTGGTTTTCGCCGAGGCACGCTCAAGATAAGAGCAGTTTGATCCCAGGTGGCAGCTGTTGATGTGATTCGATAACCACTATCCCAGCGTCGATGCACGCCCTCACTTGGATAGAGAAAATCCAGCTCGACAACCTACAACACCACAGGTAAGCCGCAGACATAAGGACTTATTAATGACGATACAAGTAGAAGTAAAGAGTTGGCAAACATTTATTTATTGGAATCTCTCAGGCCCAGTTACAGACCTTGTTAATTTCCGATAATTATTTTCCCTATTTATCTGTTACTTTTGCTATTTGCTGTTACCTCTGCCATGTGCAACAACAACCATGTACAGGGATGATGAGTCACCAGGTTAATAGAAGGTTCTTTTAGGGTCTTAGCTGGCTATATAAGCACAGCTCCTATTTGTAATTGATATGCTATCAGTATATGAAATATGAGACTCATTTTGAGACTCCTCCCCCAAGTTTTCTACTCTTATGATTCTGCCTTCCCCATACTCTCTAGCAAACCTATCCATTTTATTAAACACAAAAAGACCAAAAATATTTGTAAGGTTAAACCCAGAACCTCACAGAATCCCAGCCTTCGGGGTCATTATTTAGATTGTTACTCTTTATCAATAGGACTTACAAAGCCAATATTAAGCATTTGACTTTAGCCGAATATCTGAACATGTATACCAAGTAAAAAAAAATGTTTCCATAGGCATGGAAACACAAATTAGGGAAAGCAGACCTAGAGTTTCAAAATATTCTACCGTGACAAAAACATCTTAACAGTCACATAAAGAATCTAAGCATTAGATTAAGTGAAAATAGTAAATAAACCTACAGGTTTCAACGTTTAAAGATAAGTAGAGAATTGAAAATGTGATATTACGTGAATCTAGTAACGTTGATAAATAACACTTCTGTTATTTAATGAAATTCTTTATAAGGGGTCTGGCCCGCCAAGGTGAACAAATAGAGGTGTTTCCTAAGAACTGTGAGAGATCATTTTGGGCCGTTACAAAAAGGAAATTATCGTCAAAAAATTTTCAAAGAAGACCTGTAAGAGACTTCATTTAATCATCCCCTTTCCATTTATAAACAAATTTAGAAAATGATACTTTAAGGATCTGATTTTCTGAAAAAGATAAGATTATTTATTTTATGTTACGTACTCTGAAAAGAGAAAAGATATGATGAGAACGATAATCTCAACCTGTTCAGTAAAGCCAGAATTGCGAGACATGACAACACCCCACCGGGCACCAGCAGTTGCCATGGAGGTTACATGAAATCCTTCTCTCCACTTCTTGTTTATCCACTTGAAGGGAAACGAGTCACTTACTTTGTAAGACTGTTGAGAGTATTGGGTACCTGCAGGAATATAGAAATAAAAATCAAAATACACAAATTTAAGAATTTGTAAGTTGCATTTTACAGAAAATGAATTCTTAGAAATTAGTTAAATATGAGAATGTAATTAATGCACGTTAAAAGAATCCCCGATTAAATTTAACAATTTATAGTAAATGAAATGGGGTGCATATTTTGGGTAAAGACTTCATCAGTCTATTCTAATCCATGGAGAAGTGGAATTCAAGTATCAGCCCTTAATCACAAATTTAATTAACACAAGAAACAACGATTTTGACACAAATAATATCATGGGGACCAGAAACACGGTGGTCAAACCCAGTACACGCAAAGTAACATAAAAGTAGGTGGATATAAAAACACAGCCTGTATCACAAAAAAATCTCTATACACCAATTCAACAGCCCCTAAGTACCCTAGACTGAACTACCCTAAAGATAAATAGAACACTACAGACCCATGAAAAACATAATCCTGCCAAAAATATAACAAACTCAATTAGTAAATTTGAGGAAAAAGCAAGACTTCTACTGAAGTACCTCATATTTTGATCCTGCCAAACAGTCCAACCCATAAGCAACTACAATATCTTAATCCAAATTTCTTTTCAAAGATAAAAGAAGAAGATATTGTTAAGAATGAGAAACGAGAATAGAAGCCAGGTGGGAGGACTTTCAAATACTGAAACAAGCAAATAAAAACAATTCATCAAAAGGAGAAATAGAAGAACCTAAAAATGAAATCCCAAGTTTGAAGGGCATGCATGTAATCAACAAGAAGAATAAGGCCAAACAAATTACTCCCACCGTCCCATATTAAACGTCCCAATTTTTTGACTGCTTGCGGCACAGAGTTTAAGACACTCCAAATTCACATTTATGTAGTACATTTTTAATATGTTTTCATATGCTTAAAATATTTGTATGTTATACTTTCCAATATATTTGATATATGAATATAATGTATAGCTATGTTTTTGGAACGTCTTAAAATACGTACTGAAGTACTGAACACGGTCAAAAAATTAGGACGTTTAAATTGGGACAGAGAAAGTGTATAACAAAGTCCTAAAAGGCAACAAACCTTTAGACATCACCACAAGAGAGCTTCCATTATTACCACCAGCAATAGAACTAATGTAGTAATTCTTCTCCCATTGTTCCATTATCCACTCCTGCAAAATTTTGGGAATCAAGTAAGCTGCGGGGCCTATGAACATCTTAACCAATTCAAGAAAGGAATGTATATACGCATATGGAAGAGGAGACAACCTTATGTAAAAATAAATGAGACAGCTCATAAACTTGGCTTGTGAACCCAGTACCAGCATCCATAATAACAGCCCACAGGTTGGAACAAGATGCGACACTACTTATAAGTAACCCATCAGCATTTCCCCTCTCCACATGTTGTGCCAATCGTGCATCCGCGACATTATAATGATATCTAAAAATAGAAACCATGTAATAGCTCGCAATCATTATGGGCAATATAGTCAATTCATCTACTTCACAAGCAGTAATATAGAATGAAAGTGATAACTACCTCTGCTTCATAGGTAATCTGGCATTGTAAACTGATATCCACTGTGTTGCAGGAACTCCTATACGAACCTTCTTCCTATGTTGTCCATCATCGTCGTCCTCGAGATTTAATCTACCACGTTTTTGGCCTACTTGGATGATAATCTGCCAAGATAACAGAAATAGTAAACTATTAACACCTAGGAACATATCCATGGAAAGAATGTATCCATGGAAAAATGAAGTTGCCTATAAATCAAATTCACTAGATCACCTTCTGAGCACCATCTGTGTTTATGGGCCTTATATCCGGATTGGGACCGAGCAATCCCTCAAATAGAGATATTAACTTTGAATAGTTAGGCTCTTCATCAAATTTCATGTTAACCACTATCTCAAGAAATTGTCTTAGAGGTGGACGACAGAAGCAACATAGCATTTCAGGAGAAGTCACCATCTTTTTCTTGCAAACTTGGAAAGATTTATTATCACCCTAAAAAGTAAAATAGTATAAATTGTTCAGGGAACAGGTGTTATACAACTAGAGGATTCTATAAATAGTCAAGTTGGTATACAAGATGAAAAATAACATAGTAACACCTGAAAACCTTGCCATGGCAGCCTGCCTCGGTGAAGAAAGATGAGTGTGTAAGCAAGAGATTCTAAATCGTCTCTTCTACTAGCAGTCCTTCCCAAGTGAGCATGTGCACTAGCATAGCGGACAGTCCCTCTGAAAAATACAAGGTACAGATAAAATGGCAGAGCAGAAGCCTTATATCCACTGGCCAAATTACAACAAAATAATATAAAAACACAAAGTACTTCACCTAAACATATCAGGACGTTGATCGTATTCAACATGCTTCCCATTACCACTCTCTCTCCACTTTGTAGCTGCAACTCATCATCATTAAAGCATTTGTGAGAAAGAGTACAATAGAAAACCAGAGCCATTCATATAAATTAAATAGATTTACAGACCCAGTCCAAGGTCAACAAGAAATAACTTCTTTTCTTGAGCTGTTGATGGCTGGCCAAGTAAAAAGTTCTCGGGCTTTATGTCTCCATGCACATAACTAGTATCAACAGTCACCATCACAGATTAATAATGTGACGTAAAATTAAAGAAGAATCTAGCTACAAGAAAAGGTTACCAGGATCAATGCAATAGCTGGTTTAAAACATTAAGAACGTTAAATTAAATTGGATTAAATTTGAATGTTTAGAAAGAGAGAGAGAAAGACGAATGATATATTGTAACATCATACCCTCTTGAATGCATCTTGTCTAAAATTGACAAAGACTCAACTGCAATACAAGCTACCATTTCAGATGACATCCTGTGAATATAGACACATTGATGTAAGTAAGATATGTGATACGAACAACCTGAACCAGAAAATCATTCTACTAAAAACTACTCGAGAAAGAAACAGGCACAAATTAGTATGCATATGCATCTCTCTGTAGTAAACAAATATTGATATCTATAATGTCTAAAAGCAACTGTTTGATGTAGATCAAAAGAAAAATGCATTAAGTTGTAATCAACCACCGTCTAATAATGACAGATGTAAGAGAGAAAATTCCAGTTTATATAAACGAATCAATGAAATGTTGATTTACAAAATGCTAATAAGGGTGTCAAACTGTCAATATTGGTACTGCATATTTTATTACTCCACAAAGACAAAAGTACCAATTACATGTGAAAATACTGGCATTGGAGAAGGGTAGGATCTCATGTAAAAGGTTCTGATTAAACACGGAGTGTAACAATATGGGGTCTATTAATATTTAATAACATGTGGAGCACTAATACCACTTCCCCTGTTATTAATTACAAC
The DNA here is from genome assembly GCA_032359685.1 of Pittosporum tobira. Lineage (NCBI taxonomy): Eukaryota > Viridiplantae > Streptophyta > Magnoliopsida > Apiales > Pittosporaceae > Pittosporum > Pittosporum tobira. Next base: position 3,434 of record JAUMHB010037668.1, on the reverse strand, counting down.
AGTAAGAACATTTAAGCCAGACAAGTCAATTTTAGAAACTAAAAGTCCAGTGAATTCAGAAGCTCGGAGTACTCACGCTTGCCCTGAGGTATTCCAAACATCCCATAAACTAGGGCCTAGCATGTCCATTACCTGATACATATTTTAGTGCATATACATTAGAGACTTGGAGAAAAATAGTCACTGATTTACCCATGCAGATGGGACCGGCTATCATACCATTACATAATAGTCTCCTTGTTTTCCTTTATAGTGTACTTTAGGCACCCCATGACTGCCACCAAGGGTGCTGTTCAACCAAAAATCAGAAGTTTAAATTCCATTGAAGTGGAATATTGTTAATATGAACATGTGTAAACACCAAATAATTTAAAATTCCATACTTGTAAACTTGCCACTCATATGGAGGACCATAGTTGCATCCTTTGCTATTTTTGTGTTCAAATTTTAGAGCTACCTGATACAGACATGACAAACCAAAGTAAATCACATCACAATACATAGAGTGAAATTAGCTGGCTTGCAAAAATCAATAGTAAAACAAGAATTCTAATATCACCTCAATAGCCCCAGGACCTGGACGATCGTTTCCACCTGAGACACGGCGGCCTACAAATACCTGACCAAACCCACCTTTACCTAACTTCCGTTCAACTTTATACAACGGTGATCCTCCTACTTGGACCTGAAAAGAAGCCAAATCAAAACAGGAGAAAAGTAAGAAATCTATTCACCTGGTTGTGTATCTGAAGTGAGACATTATAAGAGAGAATCTATAAGTTGAAAGAAGAAGAATACAAAGATAGCGGATAGAGAGTGCTCCGAATGAAACTATGCAAATACAAAAAAGAAAATGAAGTTATATAAGGAGCATTTTGTTAAAGGGAAGCATGCGAGAACTTTATAATTAATATTGTTTGTGGATCCCAACCTTATTAACCACTAGCAGGTTGACAGAAATCCAATTAAATTTCCAAACAGAGTATCCTGGATACGACCAACATACGGAACAAGATAAATCAAAGCACATACACATTCTCAGTAGACTGAAAACTCCAATCTTTTCCAACAGCCAGATCTTTACCAGCTGTTCTTCTTCTTCATTGGTGACACAAAGGGTCTAAGAAAGCAGGTAACGATCCAAATAGGATCCACACTGCCATCGCATGGACAAGGATACTCTAGGCAAACAGAAAGTGTGATGAAAATCGATTTTCAGGTATCTTATGCTGATATCATACCATATATTCTTCTTTGTAATAATATATTTTTATTAGATCAAAGAAAAAGACTACTACATAATACATTTGATGATACGGGAGAGAGACATGAAATTTTTCCAGACTTCCTCACAACAATAACATGTTACCAAACACTAGTTAATATCTTCCGCATGCATTGAAAAGGGGTTACATTCAGAATATTACTACTGTATTGCATTTATTAAGTTCTACAAATCTCTGATTCTTGAGGTAAATGAGGTCGACCAATTGAACAACCAAAATGCCGACCTGCGCTTTCATTATCACCTTCTATTTCCGATGTTGTTACCCACATCCACTAAAACTTGTCCTTACACGCATGGTTGTGCGGTCATAAATAGGAAAAACTGAAAAGATGGATAAAATTACCAAACAGACAACTGCTACCTCAAAGAATACCCCAAAAAACAGATAAAGAACACAAATTTACACGGCTCTTTATGTGATTATGTATAGGAGTATGAAATCTGAATATGCACTTCTGACACACCTCAAATTTACAATGGGTTTGCTTATTCTTATGGGATTGTAGTTGAACAAAAAAACTCAAATTTAAGATCCCATGAGAATCAACACACAAACAGACACAAATTATACATATTTATGAATTTAAATTTATAAGGATAACAACTTTGAACTATGAGAAACCCATTACACTAAACACACCCAAACTCACTGTAGTTGAATCAAAATTCCAATTTTATGATCCCATGAGATTCAACACATACAAACAAACACAGACACGCAAACCCACATATATGCACATCGAGAAAGTGATTATTACGCTTCCAGGGAAAGGAGAGGTGTTCCCTTCTTCTTCCTGACCAGTAACCTTATTATTAGCACTCAATCCTCCACTACCATCCGCCATTTCCTCTTTTTCCCCTACAGTCTCAACCTTTGCACCCTTCTTTTCCTCTGAAATCACAACAACCTCTGCCTCCTTGTTCTCCTTCTCCTCCCCCTTCTTACTCCGCCTCCTCTTCACCGCGGCCTCCTCCTCCTCTTTCTTCTTAGCCGCCGCCGCCGCCGCCTCTCTCGCCGCCGCCGCCCTAGTCTTTACTCCACCGCGCAGCTCCGGCATTCTACTATGCCCATACAAGATAAAGAATGGTAAGCTCTAGGTTGTAAATTGAACATTTATATGCTGGTTTTCTGCCCTTCCATGACCGGGAAAGGAAAAAATTGATTGAGATTTAGGAATTTTGTCAAGTGATTTGGTGAATTGAATGAAAAATATTATTATGTGACCAGAGGGGAAAGAATTGGGGGCATGGCGGTGTGTAAGAAAATTCTCTCTCCGTACAGTTAAATGGCCCGGTTTAAAAAAAAAAATTAATATTATAATTTTTTTAAAAAAAATAATTATTAAAATAGTGATATTATAATTTTAAAAAAATAATAATTGAAATAATGGGGTATAGTATTAATATTATAATTTTAAATAGGAGAATAATGATTGAAGTTGTGGACAATAAAATCAATGTAATTTAAATAATTAATATTATTAAATTTTTTAAATTTGATATATTATAATAATGTGAGACGTTCAAAAAAAATAAGTATTATAATATTAATGAGACGCAAGACATAAGGAGTATACAGATACAGCACGCACTTATACTTTTATTACATGTGTCTAAGTTTATTTGTTTATTATAATTTTTTAAAATTAAAAAAATATTTATTAATTAATTTTTAAAATAAATTAATAATATTATTATACTTAATTTATAAAAAATTTAAATTATTTTTTAAAATTAAACATAAAAAAATAAATTATTTTCCTAGAAACTATTTTCTCAAAAAATATTTTACTAGAAAATATTTTCTAGAACACGTTTTATTTATATCAAACTAAGCCTAGAAATTACATGACAAAACTTAAGAAACTGATTTTATTCATAATGAAATTGCAAAGAGAAATACAAAATAGACAAAAATGTAGGTTCCGTTTGATACAAGGAAAATGTGTTTCAAAAAATATATTCTGGTAAAACGTTTTCTGAGAAAATAGTTTATGAGAAAATGACTTGTTTTATGATACTTGATGGTCAAGCTGAAAATGAGGCTGAAAATGTATTTTTATATTTAGTTTTGAAATAAATTTAACAATTATGTTATTACAAATTAATATAAGTATATTTTAATTTTTTGAATAACATAAATTAA
>JAUMHB010037667.1:0-65839 GCA_032359685.1 Pittosporum tobira | reverse complement strand
AATTAAATATTAAAAAAAATTATATAAAATATTACAATAACTTTTTATAATATATTAATAAACAATTGTGTCTAGCCCGGGCAACGCCGGACATTCGAGCTAGTGAAAATTTAATGCTATATCTGCAATGAAAATCTAAATATCTAAAGAGACGAAAAAGGAAAAAAAAAATAACACGATGTATGAGGCCCATTCATCACATAAATTAGTCCATAGCACATATTAGAGTTTCTAAGTGTTATATGCAGATAGGATCAACTCAACTTAACAAGCTTTTACGCCAAACTAGCTTAGGTGAAAAATTAAACCCATATCAAAAACTGAGTGGGAATACAAGAATACAATAAAGACAAAACAAATAGAAAAATAATATATAACCTACAATTAAAAAAATAAGAAAACAAAAAGGAAGAAAAGAATACAGTATAATATATAAGTAAAATACACTCATACACAAAAAATAGTACATACTACATAAATACATAAAAATGCAATAAATAAATAAATAAAAACAAATAAAGAGGGAAAAACAAAGCCAAAGTGGCACACCCTACTAGCCTTCCGAGGTGCGGACTGCACTCTTCAACTCACTTCTATCACAGGTCATCCTCAGTTACATATCGTTCCTTCAAGTCTCTTTCACTTTTCCTAAGTAAATTTTGGCCTAACCCTCCCTTTTCTTATATTTTATTGCACACACAAATGTTCCTATTCTCACCGGTGCACTTGTAGACCGACGTTGGGTGTGACCAAACCACGTCAGTCTATGTTACATCATCTTCTTCTCAATCAGTGCTGTCCCACCTTATTTTGAGTATCCTTCATTCTAAATATCTTTTGTTACCTCATCCATAATTTAAACAAAAGGAAAAGGGCTTAATGTTGATCCTTCTTGTCGTCCTATTCATCAATTTTCTAAGACGCAAAATAGTCTCCACAGTTGATCTCCCTAACATAAACCCAATTTGATTATCTGATACTCTGGTTCATATCCTTCAACTGTTGTTCACATGTTCAGTTCTTTCTCACAACTTCTGTAAATACCTATCTACATGGCACCACTGTCAATTGTAAAATAAGTAGGTAGTCCAATGTATGCCTGCATGCTTTTCTTGACCATAACATACTGGAACCTTTACCGAAGCAAATGCATTACCGCATGTCACATAAACTATTAAAACTATAAAAGAAACTATTAGTAGTCTGACCTGGTGATGTTTCTTCAAAGAAAAAGGATATCTCCCTAGCAGCAGATTCATGTGAATCGGAACCGTGAACACAATTTCTTTCTGAATTCAGCCCACACATTGCTCTGATGCTGAAAAGAAGTAACACAGTATATTGAGGACAACAAATTATGGCAGGACCTACCAGAATCACCACTCAAAGTTTCAGGAAATATAAGTTAGTCAGATCAATAGCTCAAAAGCACACATTACCAACCTGTGAGGATGGGTAACCTTAGCCTTGCTTGCATCAGTGGGTCCGATCAAAGCACGCCAATCTGAGACAGCGTTCACCTTCTCCAGTACCATTACCAATACTGGACCGCTGAAAACATGGTTAACTGACCCAGAATGAGAGTGCGCACATTAAAAGTGGGTAAAGGAATAAGCAGACGGAGAGTGGGAATTACAATTATTTTTTATATGAAAGATTTGTTACAAGGTTTCGAATAATTTAAGGGGAGGATTTTCTGAAAGAAAAAGAATAGCATCATATCATTAGACCAGAGCAAAGATACCTCGTCATGTATTTGACAAGGCTTGGAAAGAAGCTCCTTGAGGAGTGCTCTGCATAAAAAAATTTAGCACTATTTTCAACAAGTTGAACTGTCATTTCCCTATGGATGCTGAAGCCAGACTCCAGAATCTTACGTTTTATGGCACTTGTATGGTTGCCAAACAATCCATCTGGTTTTATCATTGCTAACGTGCTCTCCCCTTCCGAACTACCATTTCCAGTAGACCTATAATTCTCGAAACATTAAACAGAGTCCAGTGATAAGTTATCCACAACCAGTATATATGGTGTACCAGAAAGGTATCAACAACAAAAACAAAAACTGTGCTTATGGAAAATCTAAATTGAGCATATGTTGAGAAAATAAACAAAAAGTTAACATCATCAAATAAGGTCAATGTGTCGATCAATTCCTAACAAATCAATGGTTGCATCAGTAGAAAGCATGAGATACTAACGCAGGACTGCAGGAGACTTTGTAACATAATGTCCAATGTGAGCAAATGAACACAAGTCTCGGTTGCAGACTGCATATCTAATACACATAAATAGCCATAATAATTACTCACTTAATGGCCTCAAATACCTACCCAAATTATAGTAAGTAAACACAGAAGGCAATCAAAAGTCAAACCTCCTACTTCGTATAGTCAAATTTTGAAGTATTAAAATATGGAATCAATTAAGACACACAATACACAAATCATGAATCACAAAATCGACAATATTATAAACCCTAGCTTTGCTCACCGGCGAGGTAGAGAGAAAACAACGATCAGTAGGAAGAGAACTAGAAGTTTCCCGAAGGATGGAATCAAGTGGAGAGCCATTCGAAGCCGAATCAAGCTTAAAACAAATCAGATACATACAATTTTCACAATTAAAACAGATGTAAATAAATTCAATGACAGTCAGGTGTATACGCTTCAATTCAATACAGAGAAATAAATTCGAAAATAATACGCTAAAATTAAGAAGAAGAAGAAATGAACAGCGTTTAGAATTACCAATTGTGAGAAGAAAGAGACGAGCAACCCAGCTCAACAGCAAACTGGGCGGGAAAGGGCTATGTATATGTGTCAGTGTATATATCGAGGGAGGATTTTAGGGGTGATGAAATATAACGCGCCAATCCGGTTATTGTACAGGAAAATACGGATGTCTAATGTTTGGCGCACTTATTTAATCATAACTTATTTTTTAAGAATTAATTATTTTAAAATTTTTTTTATTAATTTAAAAAAAATTATAAGTTAAATATAAATAATATTGTTAACGTATTTTAAAAGTTAGACAATAAATATTGTTTTAGCTCATAACACATTTTAATTAACAAATAAATTATAAATTATTCTAAAATAAATTGCGTTAAATAAATTTATATGTTACCGAATAAAATTTTGATATAATATAATGATTTATGCAACGTGTTAAGGTTTATAATATAATGATAAAATAAATTTTTATAATTTATTTATTTTGTTTAATATTTATATAATAATATTATTAAATAAATATTTTAATATTATATATAGTTATTGTAATAAATTAAAATATTACATCAATTATAATCATAAAAAAATTGTATTTTATGAATTATCATTATAATACAAATGTAAAGAGTTAATACACTTGTAGGATGATATTAATGAAAATCATATTTTAATAAAAATTATATAATAAAATTATGATTATAATGTAAAATCAAACACCATCTAAATAATATATAATTATACCAGTAAATATTAGAACTATTATAGTACAACATACTAGTATTACACAGTGATTTGAAACTACAGGTACCTCTCAACCCATAAATTGTAAGTAATTATTTTTTAGCGTTATTAAGAAAATTGTTTATATAGTAGTAGTAATTCAACAAAAAAAGAAGAAACAATTAAACACTTATATGATTATATCAAATTAAATACCGGGACTTTTTTTAATAAATATATATTGGGATTGTTAATCAAAGTAAGTATAAATAAAATATTTAAATTACGGGGTGGACTTGGGTTTTAGCTCAGATATCAGATAGCACTCAAATTTGGGCTCAACTTCCTGAATTCAAACGGAAGCCCAAACTAAGTTATTTGACAGAGTTGGACTATGCTCCTATATGTCAAACGGCGTCGTTTCCTCAAGTAACAGAACAGCACTGTCTTGTGAACAAAGAAAAGGCTCTGCATTTTTAATGGGAGGAAAATTATTTATTGGAAAAAGGTCCAAGTCCTAATTTCACTGAGAGGTCGAAGTAGGAGGAGGAGAAGTGAAACAATGAGTCGCGGAAGTGGAGGTGGATACGATCGTCACATCACGATCTTCTCTCCTGAAGGTCGTCTCTTCCAAGTTGGTAAGTAACTTCTTCACTCATTTAAATTCGCCTAATTCTCCGATTTGATTTCTAGAATCGATAAGAACTTGGATCATGAAGAGAAGAATTATAAAAATTGGATTTTTGTTTTTAAATTGAAACGATTTGAACAGAGTATGCATTTAAAGCTGTTAAGGCTGCTGGAGTAACCTCTATTGGCGTGCGAGGGAAAGACTCTGTCTGTGTTGTAACACAGAAGAAAGTTCCTGTGAGTATAATAATTTGACGATTTAGTATGAAACTACATAATTTTTTTTTTTAAATCTTTTGTTATTAAAGTTCCAAATTGAATAATACAGGACAAGCTTTTGGATCCAACTAGTGTGACACATCTTTTCCCCATTACTAAGTACCTTGGCTTGCTAGCTACTGGCACCACAGGTTAACTTCTAATGCCTTTCTTGGTAGATGTATAGCTTTTAAATTGTGTACAATTTAGATGAAATTTTGGTTATTGCTATAGAACAATTTACGTCTGGGAAGCAAGTAGTCAGGTTCGGGGATTCAGGTTCGCCATACAGTTCGTGAAAACTCAAAAAATGGAGATTCGCTGATTCAGCATATATTAAAATATTTATTTGTATAAATATAAGTAAATTGAAAATTAATATACATATTAATGATAGAAAGGTTGTTTAAAATATATTTATTTACTTAAACAAATGAATTTATATTGTATATTTTTATTAATAGCTATTTATAAAATTAAATTTTATTTAGAAAGTTATAAGGAGTGTGAGTTTTGAGAAATAAAGAGGTATTTTCATGTTGTATTAGTCTATAGTTACTTATTAATTGAGTCAAATTTGTTATAAAAAAGATAAACTAGGTCCAATTGCTATTAATAATTACAAAAAGGTTGTTTAAAATAGATTTTCTAACTTAAATAAATGATTTTGTATATTTTATTTTTACTAATAATTATTTATAAAATTAGATGCTATGGATAAAATTATAAAATTGTGGTTTTTGAAACGAATAGGATATTATATATTATACAAGTCCATAGTTAATTATTAAATGGGCCAAATTTGTTCAAAAACATAAACTAAGCCCAATTGCTGTCCAATAAAGACTCCTATAAATGAAGTAGGTCAGTAAAGTGTGCAGCTTCAATAGGTATTAACGGCATAAGGTGGAAATCTCTCTACATTCTCTCTCTCTTATATCATATCACGACCCTGCTGTTGGCAAACCCTGTCTCATGAATCTCAACACGCTCTAATTCACAAATCTCACTCACACAAACTGAAATTATGGCGAACTTCAAATCAACATTCGCAGATTCACGGGAGACCAAATCCCAGCAAATCCGTTCGCCAGTTTGCTGGGGCCTTGCTGAATCCCTGCTTCAGAGGTTTATGTTCATGCTATAGCGAAAACTGGCTAGGAGTTTACTTCACATCAGTGGAGCTGACTTTTTTTTTTTATTTTTTATTTTATTGGTTATGCATTCCAAGTTCAATCCTTTTGCAGGTTTTATCTTTTTATTTATTATAACTGAGCTTCCGACGCCCAACTGTTTGTGGGAGCCTTGTTGTCTGCAGATAACCATTATATGTAACTTGAGCTTACTTAAATATTAATTTTCAGCTGATGCAAGGACCTTGGTTCAACAAGCAAGAAATGAAGCAGCTGAATTTCGCCATAAATATGGATACGAGATGCCTGTTGATGCACTTGCTAGATGGTATACCAATATTTTTCTTCTATTAATGAATTTGCTTGAGACTTGATTGCTTGGGACGCGGTTTATTTTAATTGTACAATACTTTTGATTCAATTATGTTTAGTGAATCAGCTGTCCACTGTTTCTGTTCATGTGATATGAGTTAGGGATTTGTGTTAACTTCCAGTTTGAATGTGTTCATATGATATGTGTTGGGGATATGTGTTAACATTCCAGTTTTAACATTACCTGCAAAATGTATGGAAGAGTATAAATTGAACACTAATTTTCTTTCCTCATCAAAGTGCGACTTCCATACTTTACTGAACCCTGTAGAATAATGCGATGCTTTGAGGTTTTATTTTTTTTTCTTGAGTCTTGATAATATTCATTTTGGGTTGGGGTTTTATTTTTTTTTTTTTTTTTTTTGTTGTGGGGTTTGGGGGTGGTGGGGGGAAAGTTTTTCCTAAGTAGTCAGACTGCATCTTACTGTTCCCTCTTAAGTATTGCCAATTTTTTTTGTTAATAATATTTAGTTTTTTATTGTCATAGTTCTATAACCATTCTCCTTATATTATACTGGACTCTTTTATGCATATGCAGGATTGCAGATAAGTCGCAAGTCTATACTCAACATGCTTACATGAGACCTCTTGGAGTAGGTCTGTTTCAGGCGTTTTTAGTTACCAAGTCTCCGATTCTGCAGTTTACTTTTCAATTGATGCTATTTTCTAGAAAAACATTAAATTGATACTATGACTTTAGACATTTATTTTATTTCCTCAGAAGTTATATAAAAGAGATGCAAATCTCAGAGTGGTGTCTCTATTAGATTGCAAGTTCCAGATTTTACTAATTTACATTATCTTTTAATTGTTTGACAGTTGCTATGGTTTTGGGTATTGATGACGAGTTTGGACCTCGCCTCTTTAAGTGTGATCCTGCTGGCCATTTTTTGGGCCATAAGGTACTTAATAAGCTTCTCAGTCATGTTGAATAATAATGTCTCCATGCATTTACAAGTTTGTGACTTGTCCTTTTATTTTGTTTTTGCCTTTGTTTTTCAAATTTCTGTTGTTACTTAACATGACAAGAGAACAGTTCTGAACTCGAAACACGTCTTTTATCTCTAGCTAATTGCGGGTATAAAATTGAATTATATGTTCTTACTTTTCGAAAGCAACCACCACCTTCGGATGTTGTAGTATGTAATTTACTTTTTTTTTTCTTTGATCAAGTCTTACACATTTAAAAGGTATTTTTTGCATGTAATGTTAACTGTTGAGGCTGGTAGACATTCTATTTTGTTCTATCATGGTTGTATTGCTTGCTTCATTAGGGAAACCAATTCATAGAACTTTATGTTGGTTGTTTCTTATATGTCACGTAATTTAATCTGAAATTACTTGTGGGATCTAAAATTTGATGTTTTCTAGGCAACAAGTGCTGGATTGAAAGAGCAAGAGGCGATAAATTTCCTTGAGAAGAAGATGAAAAATGATCCAGCCTTTACATACGAGGAGACCGTACAGGTAGATATTTTTCTTCCATTTATGGAATATTTCTTAAAAATCTGAAGCTGTGAAAGTTAATGAAATGGCGGTTTGTGCTCCTCTGTGAGATATTGATATCATTTTCCATGCTTTTGTTTTACTATCCCCCTTTTCCCTTTATTCCAAGTGGTTAAATGGGACATAACTTTACTTGCAAAAAAACATTTAAGTATGACATATCTAGTTGTTCTACTGTTGGTAGTTTCAAACATTAAGTGAAGCTGTTTAGATCCTAGACCTCTCTTTTTGTGAAAATGTTAAACTATAAGTAATATTTTTCTGCTGACAATCAAATTATTGAAACTGTTTTCTGAATTTTATCATCCTAATTTTGATCATTCTGTTGTGTAGACTGCAATTTCGGCCCTGCAATCTGTTTTACAAGAAGACTTCAAAGCTAGCGAGATTGAGGTACTAAAACATCCTTGTCTGTTTTTTGGTCATATGTCAACATCGAAGGAAAACGTTGTTTTGCGTACAGCCAAGGCTAACTGTGCTTAAGTTACATCACGTGACTGCACAGTTTTTGTTTGAACTTGGCTATGCATAGTGTATGAAAAGTTTCCCATCTTGCATTTGCACCAATATATTTTGGTACACGAATTACATAGATATTATTTGCATTATAATGAAATGAAGTTGTATGCTGCTTGTATTGACATCGCAAATAATATCCAGCTGCCTTGGTACTTTTTCCATCATCTTTACATTCTGTGTGTCGTACAACCTAACTCATTACTCCCTCCATTCCAAAAAAAAAAAAAAAAAAAAGAGATTGTTTTTGAAATCCTAAAGTCAAACCTTAAAATCCTAAGTTTCTATGAATTCATTAATACAAATTTGAATCTTGTAAACTATCGAAAATGTTACTCGTTGAAACATTTGTTGTTTTCAATTATATAATAAATCACATAAATTTTAAATTATAGAATTTTGCAAATTGACCTTTAAAATTCAAAAACAATCACTTTTTTCGGAATGGAGGAAGTAATATTCTATATTATATTATGATCATGTGAAATATTGCTATTTCATTACTAGCATTCGGTGTATTTCCCCATTTATTTGTATGTTCTTCCTAAATATAATCAATCACCTCATGGTCTCTGCTGTGCCCATATTGTCCAAATTCTAATACTACACCTTCTGACAAAGAATGAAGCATGAAATCCACCCGAGTTTAGAGAGCAGAAAATGGGAAGAAGTCGTTGAGAGATTTATTTTTAGATGGTCTTAATTTGAACTGTGTAGCTGCTCTCAAGAAAGAAGAGGCTTTATAAACTCTTTTGGGTGCACAATCATAAAGATACTTTTGTTAGTATTAAAATTTTATGTTATTGACAGGTTGGAGTTGTGAGGAAGGAGAATCCCGTCTTCCGAGTGTTGTCAACAGAGGAGATAGATGAGCATCTGACTGCAATAAGTGAGCGCGATTAAGCATTGAATAGCATGTAAGACTGCCCAAGGGAGAAGTTGCTGAAATTTTTTGTCGAGGATCAAGAAATATGTATTTCAGATTTTATATTCATACTTCCTTTCATATATCGTTATATTTCGTCAGACATGTGTTGGATTTTAATTGACTGAGAGGGACTCGTTGCGTCTGTAGTGTCGTGCCTTCTTTTTGTTGTGACTACTGGCATTTCATGAATTTATTTAAACAAATTTGTGTCAATTATTGACAAGAGATTGCATCCTCGTATTGTGTTACTCAATTTAGACGACAGTTGAGCACAAATGTGCAATCATCTAGTAATTTGCATTGATATCTATCTACTTTTGCATTCATGGCTCTGTGTACGGAGAGAAATGTGTTTGGAAGTGTTTTTTCAATAAGTGATTACCTTGATAAAATAAAATTTTCCCTTTGATAATTTAAAATTTTCATTTTATTTTTAGATTTGAGAAATAATAAAATAGCATATAGATGATCGAATGTAGGACTGTTAAAAGAGACGAGTCTGTCGAGTTCGGTCCGTATATTTTTTTAGTTCGAGTTCTGTTCGAGTTCTGTTCGTTTAACTTAAACGAGTTTCTTATTAAAATTTTTATAAAAAAATTGAAAATATAAATTTTCCTTTTGATAAAATAAAATTTTCATTTTATTTTCAGATTTGAGAAATAATAAAATAGCATATAAATAATCGAATGTATGGTTGTTAAACAAGCCGAGTCTGTCGAACTCGGCCCATTTAGTTAATTGAATTATTCGACTCATTTAACTTAAATGAGCTTCTTATTAAAAATTTTGTAAAATTTTTGAAAATATAAATTTTCCCTTTGATAAAATAAATTTTTCATTTTATTTTTAGATTTGAGAAATAATAAAATAGCATATAAATTATTGAATGTAGGGCTGTTAAACGAGTCGAGTCTGTCGAGCTCGACCCGTTTAGTTAATCGAACTTTTTTTTTTTAGTTTGAGTTTAGCTTGTTTAACTTAAAAGAACTTCTTATTAAAATTTTTGTAAAAAAATTAAAATATTTACTGTTATCGAATTTTTATAGAACTGAGTTCAAATTTTAGCCCACTCCTAATCGAATAACCTCGCTAGGGGAAAGTATCAAGTGAAGTAAAATGAGACATCACAGAATTTGTACTGTTTTATTTGACAGCGATCATAAAGTTGGTATTCAGTAAATTCGATGGCGGGGTAAAAGCTCAAATTATCTCATATTTACTGGATTAGAAGTCAAAACAAGATATCTGATTTTCGCATTTTCATGAAACAGGTGAGTTAACGGACCAGTACCAAAAGCATGAAATCCAACTCCATGAAATCAACTTCAGAATTCCGAGTCTTTCAACTTCCGCTTTGAATCAAGAAGTGTGTGTGTGTGTGTATATATATATATATATATATATATATATTCCAATAAAAACTATTGCAAACTTGGCATCCAGCTTGACATGGAAACTATTGTATACTCCTTCCGTACCAAAAGATTTATAATAATTTGATTTTATATGAAGTTTAAAAAATGTGTTTGATAATATAATTTTAAATAAGAAAATAGTGAAATAACAATTAAAGTGGTGAAACTATATTTGATAGAGTAAGAGTAATTTAAATAATTAATATTATTAAATTTTTAAAATTAAATATATTATAAATAATATTAAACGTCCAAAAAAACAGTGTTTTATATATAAATAGAATATGATTTTCAATGAAATGAGGTCTGAATGTATGTGGCAGTGTCTACCATTATTGGTCAAACTTCGAATTCTTTCTTTTATAGTAGTTGTTTCTTTACATGGTTTAAATAATTTTGCTAGGATTTTTTCACAAAACCAGACCCGACTTCTAGGCTTTCAGTTTCAGAATAAATGCCTAATAAAACTATTTATTTTTTTATTTACAAAAAATTAAATAAAGCTATTTTTTTTTGTTTTTTTGTTTTTGCAAGGAATAGAATTAACTTTCCGACTGTTATATTATTATTGTCTCTAGAAAAAGTAAAACTCTTAAGCCGTAGATGGAGTGAAAAAGAGTTGGAAATATCTTCTTAATTTCCTTGTAGCCGGGCCGGCAACAGCTTAGCTGACTTTTCTCTCGACTCTTGAGTTGAATTTTCATTTGAAGTTGGTGTTATGGTAAGTAACTTGAGCTAATTTTCTGTGTTTGTTATTAGATGATTCCCAGAACAAGAATCAGAATGCAAGAAAACAATAGTATAACATTTGATTTGGCATCAAGTATAATCTTAGGCTGGAAGCATTCCCATGGAGATAAATTCATCTTTGAAGGAGACCGCCATATGATTGAACAGTACTTGCAGGCTGTAGACGAGATGCAGCAGTCAATCCAGTCTGGAATGAGCGCAGATGATCAAAGTGAAAGCATCAACTTGATCCAAATCGCCATGGAAACACTCCAGTTGGAGTTTCGGGCCATATTGACCAGACAAACAGATAGAGTCAAAGCTGATTTGTTCATTGATCGGAGTTCTATAGCTAATTCAAGTACAATAACCGACAGTTTTAGCTATGAATTACATGACAACGAACACACTGATGAAGTTCATGACCTCAGGAGCATCATCATAAGATTGAATTCAGCTGGAAATCTTGGCGATTCTGTTGAGGTGTACAAGCGTTCAAGGAAATTTGTTGTGGATGCAAATTTTCAACACCTTGGCCTGGGGAAATATAGCATCAGTGACATCCGGAGTTCGGACTGGGAAACTCTTGTGCCAAAGATCAAATTGTGGATACGAGCGGCTCGCACCTGTTTTGAAGGTCTATTCATAAAGGAGAAGAAATTATGCGAGCAAATATTTGGTGGTCTTAGTAATTTCACATACGATGAGTGTTTTATAGGGATAGTTCAAGAATCTGCCCTGCAGTTGATAAACTTTGCACGAGGGGTAAGTGGTACTCGTTCGTCGTTTCTCAAGTTGTTTGACGTTTTAGATCTATATCAGGCTCTACTGAATGTCTTGCCAGGCCTTAATGCTATTTTCCATTCGAAGTTATCTGAATCTGTTTGTGTTCGTAACGAGGCTGCTCGGACTGTAGATCCGCTTGCAGTATTGGTTAGGAATTTACTAGCAAGTTTTGAGAATTCCGTGCTTAATGAGCAGTCAGATAAACCAGTTTCTGGAGGCACAATTCATCCACTGACGAGGTATGCCATGACCTATATTACTCGCATTGTGGAGTACAAGGAAGTACTTGCCAAACTTATCATATCTAACCCAGCAACGAGTATGGGAATTTATGAAGATACGGAATTTTTGGAAGTTCCTGGGAAAACTCCGTTGGGACAACATTTGATCTGGATTATCATTAGCTTGAAATCCAATTTGAAGGGTAAATCTGGAAAATACAAAAATGAGTCTTTGGGTTATTTGTTCTTGATGAACAATGTTCGCTATATTATTCAGAGAATGGAAGGGTCTTCAGTCCTGCAAGAGATGATTGGAAGTGACTATCACAGGAAATTAAATGAATATGTCTTACAGACTGCAGATAGCTATACTACATTAACCTGGGACAGGGTTCTGTTCTGTTTGAGAGGTGAAGGACTATATTTTGGGTTTCTTTGTAGTTTCCAGTTATCAAAAGCTACTTTGAAAGACAGGTTCAGGAGTTTCAATGCTACTTTTGACGAGGTTTGTCGAACTCAATCCAAATGGATAGTTCCGGATTCACAGCTTCGTGGACAGCTTCATCAATTAATACTGAAAATTCTGACTCCGGCTTACAACTCCTATCTAGGGCAGTTCAGGATCCATGTTGAGACTGAAAAGCACCCGGAGAAATACATCAAGTACTCAGTCAAGGACCTTGAGAATGCGGTGTGTGATCTTTTTGTCGAACATTAGCTTTCCCATATAGTTTTGAGGTTAAATTCTTATTCTAGGCCAATTAAATTAAATTAATTTGTGAAGTTATTCCAGAAGTGACTTCAACGAATAAAGGCACAATGTCATTCAGCTTACAAAGTTTGCCGCTCATAGTTTGGTAAAATATGATGTTTCATTAGCAAAATGTTGTATGATATATCATCCGTGATTTATGCTGGGAAGTAATTTTTGGTAAATGATTTAAATTACAACACACATCTCTCTTATACTGGTAACTCCTAATGCATTAATGTTAGACGAACGTCTTTAAGATGGACGCTGATACTTCTTCTTTGTCGATCATGATCTACCTGCTGTCTTTACTTTCTTTTCCCCAACCTAACATGTACATCTTCTCAAACATAATTTTAAAGAACAGATTTGTATTTACTAGGGAGAAATAAACTTGAACCAGTTCTCCTTTTGCACTTCCTGTGTTGCCTAGGAAAATGAAAAACTTGTTCTGGAATGCTACCTGCTATGACAATGGTAGTTCAGAAGGGGAGTTTAACACAGCAACAGTTTTTTCCATCTCTTGTTTTTTCTTCTTGCCAGGGAAAATGTAGGATCGACACAAATTCTACGGATCTGAAATTTGGTGACTCAAATGGGGTAGATTTGTCACGATTATTAATTTAAGACCTCTAATAGTACTCCGTTTTCTTATTTCGAAATAAAGTTAAAATGTATTGGAATATTTTACTTCAAACCATCATATGAAGTTTTGGTATACCATTTGAAGTTGAAATTTGTTCTTTCCTTTATATGCAGTCCCCTCTCTATTCTGGTCTTTTTATGTTTAGTTTGTTCACTGCTGATTTTCCGCACCAGTCTGTAATATTTCTTTCAATCGACAACAGAAGGAATTAATTCAGGCACACCTAGAAAGATCTGCAAAGTCCAACATGATGCAAAGAAAGACAACTGCTTTTCCTATATCCGAAATATGTTTATGTGATACTCATAGTCCTATTTTTCTTTCCCTAACACATTCATGGATTCTTTTGTTCAAACCACACTTTAAATTGTTATTGATAAACTTAACATACAGTAGTAGCTGCATACGAACCTTCAAGCAACATTGTTGAATAAGTTGATTTTTTAACTCAAAAAGTTTGATTAGATATTTTCGTTATTTGTTCTTTTTATATCTCTTGTATAGTATGGGTGCATAGAAACTGCATTCTTAGTCATGAAAAATACCACAGCCTTCGATCTGCTGCTGAGTTAATGATAGAGAATGCCAATTCTTGTCAAGAATTTGGCAACAGCTTAGAAAAAGAAATGATCTCCACTGAGGGTGCCCACAAGATTGAGCAGTAGTTGCAGTCCTAGACGAGATTCAGCAATTAATAAAGCCGGGGATAATTTTGGCATAGCAGAAAAGGGCATCAATGTATTCCAGATGGCCATGAAAACACTCTGGTTTACTTTCCGTGGAATATGAATTAGTCAAAGCCGTAGAGTCAAAATGAGTTTGCTTCTTAATCCGCATACTGCTGCTTACTTGACCTGAGTAAGTAGCAGTTTTAATTATGAATTACTATGGTCATATAATAATAGAGTAGTGCATTTTGTACCGGGGAAGTTTATGATCTTAGGAGTATTATTATATAGAAGTTGAATTCTATATTGAGGTGTACAGAAGTTCAAGAAAGCTTGTGGTCCTGTGGTGGATGCAATTTGAAGACTTGGGCATCGAGAAATGTAGAATCAAAATCGGAGGAAATTTGGATACAGGCAAATCTTTAATGGTCTTAAAACTGCTTCATACAATATCTATTTTATGGCTATAGTCTGTACTATGTAATTCCAAACGCCATGAAGATACTCTTTGGATAACTTTTTAATGAAATTTTTGAATGTTTTGTGGAACATAGTAGTCACTCTATATATTTTACACTATTTTGTTGCATTACAAAAGTTACAGATTTATATTCTCAATCCCGATAAACACATTTTTCTGATTCAGGTCTAAAACGGTCTTGAATCAAATCATGTTACTAAAAAAATACTTTTAGACTCAATCGCGTATTACCACGTCTCATATGTAGCCGTGTCTGGACTCGAAACAATTTGGATTTAACCATGTTTAATGGTCCACCATAAGTTTTTGGAACTCAATCACTGATAATGGAGTCATCATCAATTTAATATATTTTCAAACCAACTGATAGTTTTAGCTTAGTTGCAGGATGAGATACTATTCAATCAGTGCACTCTCTCGAAAAGTAAGCAAGGTGTTCGGAACGAACTTTAGGAGTATGCCGGAGGCCGGAGAGGTAATTCATCATAGCTCATTAATTTTATTTTATTTTTCCAAGAATTAGCATTATAACTAATTTTATTTTTTTTTTAAATTAAAAATCAAACTGTCGACGCAAACTTCAAATTTTGAAAGGGAAAAGAGAGAGAATTTTTTCTTTAAAGTATACGGCTGACACATGTCTCTATTATTTAATAAGCCTATAAACAAAGTCGATTGCCTTGAACAAATTCAAGTACATTGCTGTTGCAATATTTTGACAACAACAACAACAACAATTAGCTATGGGTCTTCTTACTTAGTGGACACCTGGGGCATCTATTTAATAGTAATGTCATTGAGTGCTCTCCATCATTGATTAGGTAGGAAGCTAGATTAAATCGCAATTAATAATAATAATAATTATAATAATAATAATGTTATGGATGTCCAGCTTTCTTTCATTGACCTTAATTCATAACCATAATCGTGATCGTGCAAATGAAACGTGCTTCAACATCTGACCTAAAATTTAGGTATAGTACAACAATTTGTGGTTCAACATGCTACAGTCAGATATTTATGGATGTCTCATGGTGCTCCGATAATCATAAGAACCCTCATTTCATAAAATTAGATTAGATGAACGTAATATATATATATAGTATAGTATGACTCTTAGATGTTAGTCAATGTTCTATCACTTTTATTAATTTAACGTTTAAGTTTAATTAATTATTCTTTGTCCTTTAGGCTTTTAATTATCAATTTTTGGAATACTCAACTTTTATATATTTTTATGGAGAACATTTGCTTTGCACGGGTGAAATAATACAAATCTAAAATTGACATGGCATGATTTTCTGTTTCATTATTGTTATTATTATTTATTAAAAGTTATTTTGTTTAAAAACAATAGCTTTGTTTGCTTTTGTTCAAATTTAATGTTTTATTTGACACTCTTAAACACAATTTTTCATGGTAAACTTTCTCCATGAAATTAAACTCTTTTTTTTTTTTTTTTTTTTTGTGATAAAAGTATATCTTAGTGTGTCAAATACTCTTACTATTTGAGAGAAACTTATTACACACACACACACACACACACACACACACACACACACAAATAATATTTTTTAAATACAGTATAAAAATAGAATAAATATATATTTAATTTTCATGTCTACTTGTGATGATAGAGATGACGGAGACAGAGCATGTGAAACATGCATGAGTGAGGAAAATTGGAAATTAAGTCTGTACATCCAAACTTCATCTTTCCGCACAATTAATAAACACGTTAAAAACAAGGAAACGAGTGTTGGGCTTTTTGGTGTGAACAAGTCGTGATTAATACGTATGACTACTAAGAAAATACTAGTGTTTTAATTGTGTAATTATTTTAAATTTATTGTCGAATTTATGTTAAAAAATAATTTTTTTAATATTTTTTTTTTTATTCACAAGACTCAAATTCAAAATTTTTAACAATTTTTTTTGTCACTCGATTCAAAGAATTGTCGCTAATAAGTATGGCTATCATGGAAACACATACTTGGCGTGCTGTGCTGTCCATTTTTAATTGCAAGATTGGCATCCGTGTATTCATTCACTACTATTCAATATTGTGGCTGTCACTTTCAAATGATACAATCAATATACTCCTTTCTTTTCCCTCTCAATTTTTTAAAAGTATACTTTAATAACTGTAAGACATATATTTTAAAATATATAATATTTAAATATATTAATATATTCAAATAATTAAACATTAATTATATTTTTTTATTTATTTTTAAATTTATATTATAAAATCATTAAAACGTATTTAAAAAATTAGAAGACAAATGCCATATATTTACAAATTAATTTATATTTCCTTCATACAACTTTAATTATAATAATTGATTTTTCGTGAATTTAAACAAATGTGATTGATTATGAAAAAGTTATTTAAATTAATTTTATAATATTATATAAATAAATACTAATTGAATTTGTGAATTAAATTAAAAATTTTAAATATTAAAGTATTATAATAATTATAAAATATTTTTAAAATATTGTAATTAAATTAAGACGGATGAAGTATATAGAAGTATATGCAAATGAATGGTCCGTATAACTCCATGGTCCCCCGTGGGTGCGTGGGTGGATGCACCTGAATACGAATTCTAGAAGTGTAAACAAGTCGAATTGAGTCGAATATTAACGTACTCAAATTATATTTGTATATTTAATGAATTGGAAATAAAATTTGTGTATATCTCATTTAGCTATCAAATTAAGACTGAATATGAATCGAATCCGAGTAATTTGAAGTTCTTAAGCGAATATCATCAAACATCAATATAAAAAAATAATTTGATAAGGTCCGAATAATTTATCGTACTTTAAAATATGCTAATATTCTACTCATTAATATTTTAAATTGAGTTCAAATTGAACTTTTAACCGAATAATTTTAAATAAATTTCGAATCATTTAATTTTATTTATAACGACTTCTCCATCTTTTTCCATCTTTCGCTGAAGAAAATAGGATCGCTACTAGAGACTTTAGTATTATCCCTTTCTCCTTTTACTCCATATGTTCCATAATTCTATTTTGATGTCCACAAATTTATTATAATGATTATATTCTTATATTATTATTGAAAAAATAAAAAATTTAATACCTTAAATGTAAAAATTAAATTAAATTATTAAACAATATTAATAAAATTTTAAAATAAGATTCTCTGTAAGATCGAGGGAACATTGCATTAATGATTATTGGGCAAATTATGGAACTCAACTAGCAATAATTAGTGTCACCGTCAAAAAGAAGAAAACTGATGATTAATATATGTGGGTCGATGCGGCTCGCTTCGGGTTCACTCTTTTAGTTAAGTTATACGATACAAACTCGATTATCTCATACGTCCGGCGTTACTCGAATATAAATTTTAAAAATATATTTTTAATTATAATTATATATATACATATATTGTTAAATAAGTTGTACAGTTTATTAAATTATAAAGTTATTTGTATTAGTTTTTTCTTACATATAAATGTTGTAGTTTTTTTTTTTAAATATATTTTTAGAGTTATTAAATTGATCTTTAAATTTCAAATTATTTATTTATTTTTTATTAAGTTATATATTATAATTTTATTTACAACACAACTATATATTTTTTACATTTGAATATATTAAAATATTACGAAACTTTATTTAGTTAAGTAATATATGGGATGCTTTCCAAATCTATATTAATATATAAAAATTGTAACGAACGGAACTATATCAGATAGTTCAATAATTTTAAACTCAATACAACTCTTTCAAATAGTCCAATAATTTATAACTTCCAAAAAAGCTCTATCAAATAGTCCACTAATTTACAACTACTGAAAATCAATATTATTAATATCTAAGAATTGTATCTCACGTAATTAATTAAAAAATAAAATATTTAAAACATAAATTAATACCAAAATAATATATTTTTAATTATATATATATATATTGTTAAATAAGTTTTAAAATGTACAGTTGATTAAATTATAAAGTTAATTGGATTATTTTTTTCTTACATATAAATGTTGTAGTTTTTGTTTGAAAAAATATTTTTTAGAGTTATTAAATTGCTCTTTAAATTTGAAATAATTTATTTATTTGTTATTAAGTTATATATTATAATTTCATTTACAACACAACTATATATTTTTAACATTTGAGTATATTAAAATATTACGAAACTTTATTTAGTTATGTAACATATGGGATGCTTTTCAAATCTATATTAATATATAAAAACTGTAGCGAATGGAATTCTTTCAAAAAATTCAATAAGTTTGGACTTAATAAAGCATTCTCAGATAGTCCAATAGTTTATAACTGTTAATTTTTTTTTATTAAATAGTTCACTAATTTACAATTACTACAAATCAATATTATTAATATCTAAAAATTGTATCTCACATAATTACTAATTTATAACAACTAAAAATCTATATTACGTAGTATTAATTAATTGTAATTGAAATATAAAACATTAAAAGTACAATATTAGTACCCCAATAAAGGATTTGACAATATTGGGTATTAGTTTTTTACCAATAAATAAATAAATTATTATCTTCAAAATTTAAAGTATTAAGTTCAATTAAAAATTGAACCAAAATTAAAATAATAAAATTAACAGTTCATTTACAATTAATTCTTCATGATAAAAATTTTAAGTTTTAAATCCCTAAAATAATTTTATTTATAATACATATTTCCAAAGGTTTTTCATCGAAGTCCAACAAAAATTTATTCTCACAATTTTAAAACTCATCTAATTTAAAAATCTTAATTCAATAAATATGTTATAAAAAAACTTGATCTAATTAATTAACTCTTCAAAATTTGTAAGATATTAACTCTTCAAAATAATTAATTAACTCTTCAAAATTAACTCTTCAAAGTTTAATAAATATCAATAAAAATAGTTCGATAAATATATTAACTCTTCAAAATTTGTAAGATATTGATATATGCACGCCCTAAATACATTATAAAATTGTACAATATAATTTAATAATATATTATCTATAATATTATAATAATAATATATAATTATGAAATTATAATGTAAATATATCATTACAATTTTAAGGAAGTCATATATTCAAAAGAATGAGGAAATAGTCAATAATTTTATATTAAAATATTAATTAATTAGATAACTTAGAGTTTTAGTTTTGATACTTCAAAATTTAATGTTCTTGTATTTTAGACTTTTTATGAATTTACTTTTATATTGTGAACTTGATTTATTTTTATTATTAGCAATATTAGTGGTGCAAAGTTTTTATGGATATTACATTTTAGTATCCATAGTCTTTTTTTCCTTTTATTAAATAAAAAAAAAAACTAGCGTTATTTTTAGATATAATTTTAGTTGTAAAAAAATATTACTTCAGTCCAAGTCTAAATGTCATAATTTTTTAATAACTTTTGATATGAGTTATAAGACATTCTAAAAACATAATTATAAACTATATTTTTAAGAAATATTAACTAAATTGGAAAGAATAATACATAAACATGTTAATTATGAAAAAATATTTAAAAATCATAGTGTACAAAAATATAATTTTAAAATGTCTTAAACTCTATACTAAATATTTTTACATTATTTTTAAATGTATATAAAAAAACATAAAATAAATTTTGTTTTTTATAAAATTATATTTAACATATGTTTTGCACGGATTCTCTAACCAGTTGAGTTAATTTCTATTTAAGCTTTTGTACGTAAAATTTCGAATTTCGGACCTCAACATCTTGTTGCGCGTGGTGTTTCACGATCAATATTGGAAATGAACGGATAAGTGGTGGAGCGTGCTGAACCACATAGTGGATCACTCCAGTGCAATACGAAGCCATACTAATATTATTAAACATAAAGTATCTATGAAAAGTAATAGAAATTTCATATTTATTTTAATTTGTAATAATTTTGTTAATAGTAATTTTGTACTTATATATTCGTAAGACATTTAGATTTAATAATTTATAATTAAAATATGGTTAAATTGTGATTTCTTTAACAAATATTATACATGAAAAAAATATACACGACATGTTTACTTTTATTAGTAATAATTTTTTGAACAATAAATTTAAATTTATGTATCTATTAGAGATTTAAGTTTAATAATTTTGATTAAGATGTTAAATTAGTAATCATGAAAAGTATGTATAGTTGCAAATAATGAAAAACTAAAATTGCATATTATTAAGCGAAACATACAGTATTTAATATTTTGTTATGTAATTCGTTTTATGAGTTTAGCAGAATAGTAAAATTGCGAATAAGTTACTTTAAGGGACTTGGGCTAGAATCTTGACAAGTAAAATTAATTTTTTAATCATAAGATACATAACCGAGTTCATTCAATTGAGTTAACAAAGTCAAATGACAAAAATATCTAAAAGGTAACTAAATGTTGAACTAAAATGACCCAACTCAGAGTGAATTTAATGTATCTTGTGTTTTTAATATATATATATATATATATAGAGAGAGAGAGAGAGAGAGAGAGAGAGAGAGAGAGAGATTGCAATTGCAATTGCAATTCAGTTCAAGGATTTAGGAGGCCGGAGCTGGAATTAGTAAACACAAATTCGTTATATTAGAAGAGTTTATAATGAATTTGTTATATTAGAAGAGTAAAAATATAAAAATTATAATGAACAAAATTCAATTTCCAAATATAAAAATTATAATGAACAAAATTCAATTTCCAAATTTAAAAGAACTAAGCCCTCCTACAATTAAAGGAAAAAAAATTAAATAATAATAATAATAATAACAATAATAAAAATAAAATATGTTAGCTCGACAAATATGTGTCATATTTTTATTCAATTTGTTAGTATATTTTGAAAAAAAAAATTATAATATATACATGTAGAACTAATATTTTTCAGTGTGAAAATAATAATTTTCAAAATAAATTTTAAAATTTAAATATGAAGAAAAGAAGGAGAAAAAAAATTCTAAAATTATAAAAATAAAAAATAAAAAATACTAAGTTTACAAGGTCTACTTACACGTGATGAAAAATAACAAACCTAAAGAGGTGGAAATAGTATTTACAAAAAAAGAAAGGCCCACAAAAGAAAAAACGCACATATGTGACTCATTAATTAAAGAGAAGCCTAATACTCCCGCAGCTACCTGTACACGTTGATGACTTACACATGGCACCGACAGATTGGCGTACAGCGCACAAAAGAAGGGAAAAATTTTCCAAAGAGAACATTTTTTTATTTTTATTTTGGTCAAGACAAATCTCCAAAGTCCACACACGGTTGGTATAATGCAGAGCTGGCATTCGAATAATATATGGCTCTAAATTCAACTGACAGCATATATACATTACTGACGTGGATTCAATTAAATCCCCCCCAATCATTAAGATTCTTTTTTCTTCTCCCTTACAAAAACCAGACCCATCCCCCTCCCTCACTCTCTCTCTCTATCTCCCAAAAAAAAAAAAAAACAAGAAAAAGAAATTGAACACAATTTTTGTTGTGGAGAAAAGAAAAGAAAATCAATCAAATCAATCCAGCTCTTCTTGATGAGTTGAAATATATATATATATATATATATATATATATATACAGAGTAGTATGATTAATCATCCTCTGTCAGTTGCATAAAAAGCTTTACCTATTTCATCTATTTTAGCTTCTTTTTTTTTTGAAATGTCTTTTACGTATAATTCTTTCATTCCTGAAGAAACTAAAGCCGAAGAACACGAGTGGGAGAAGGATAGATAAACACAGAGATCATCGTGTACAAGTCGTCATCTTTGTTGAATTTTTCAATCTGCTTCTGCTAGGTATAATATAAATCGTTATTTCAGCAATTTTAACATAATTTTTTTGCTTGGGTAGTGATGATTTTTTTTTGTATTTGCCCCCCCCCCCCCCCTTTCTTTTTTTTCCAGGAATGTCTGCAGTAGTTGTAAGCGAAGCAATGGTGATGAATTCTTCCGCCACGACAACAGAATTACCGCACACGGTAACTGCAAAACTCACGATTCAAAACGACGTCGAAGTAGCCAAATGCGACTGCTGCGACTTGACGGAGGAGTGTACGCCGGAGTACATAGAGAGAATTCGAGAACGGTATCAAGGCAAATGGATATGTGGACTGTGCGCGGAGGCGGTGCAATACGAAATGCGGATGTTGAGCACGGAAGAGGCGTTGATCCAGCATATGAGCTTTTGCAACCAGTTTAAATCGTCGCCGCCGCCGAATCCGGCGGTTCATCTGATATCGGCGATGAGGCGAATTTTGAGACGGAGTTTGGATTCGCCCAGATCGTTGCAATCGATGCCGAGTAGTCCCAAGAAACGTGAAGGGTTGAAACGGTCCGAGAGTTGTATTCCGGCTCTGTCTCTGGTTGATCAGGATGAATCATGTACACAAGAAGAAAAGTTCTGACAGAAAATGGGAAAAGTAAAAAAATATAAGTTTTATTTTAGTTCAAACGAGGAAAGAATAACTTAATAAGAAACTGTAAGATGCCATGTTTAGTTTAGTTGACATGTTTCAGTATTGAATGATTACTTCAGAATAATTTTAAGAAAATTTCTTTTAATTTTTGAATGAATGGATATATTGTTACGTCTGTTCCAATTTATAAGAAAACATGGTGTAACGTTACCCGGAGGTACAAGGTCTACGGGTCGTAAAGATGAAGGTATTTTGGAATAAGTGTCGGTTAAATTCGTGTCAGCAACTATGGAAATATAGAGGATACAAGCATTATCCGGAACGATTTGAGCATGAAACGTTTGTTGGTGACATTTTAAGTCTGCCATCAAATCCCATGACTCAACCCTTGGATAAGCGGCGAAAACTACCAAGTTGGAGTATGATAGGGGTTGAGGAAATTCTCGGGAACGGTGAAATGCGTAACTCCATTTTGTTGGACCAACATTGACACTAGGAGATAAAAGCAACTTTAAAAATTGACTTTTAACATTTTATAACTCAAAATTACATGAATTTATTTGATTATGTTCAATATAATTCCAAAAATTTTAAACTATTTCAAAAATATTACTTCTTTTGTCCTAGTAAAGAAGTTACAAGTACTTATTTACCACAAATTAAGAAATACTTCATCCGTATGATATATATTGACCTAATTTTTATTTTAACTTGTCCAAATTTAATTATCCTATTTTCTTTTTTAGATTATTTTTGGCTTTGTTTTTTCAATAATACCGATAATGTATCTGTTAACTAGTTATGTTGAAAAAAATAATTATGTCTTGAAAATTAAAGTCATTAAGAAACTCTGTCTTTATGACTATATGCACATTTATTTTTGCTTCACCCACTAAACTTTAATCTATCTCCTCTCATAAGTTTAATGGGAAACGCATGCCAATAATTATATTGATTAAGATAGTGAGAGAGAGTTAAAGTTAATTAAATAAAAATAATATAACAAGAGGGGAATAATTGAGAAACAATAACATTTTTTAATATATTTGTAGTTTACAATTATGTCAATATAAATCGGACAAATGTAGTATAAGAGAAAATTAATTTAGACCACTTATAAATTGAATAGGCCGACATAAAAAAAATATGTATCACAAATTTACATTGATATACTTGTTGTTGTATTATTTTCAGGACAAAAATAAATTAAACTTGTGATTTCTTTTTCAGGACAGAGGGAGTATATAATTGTGAAAAATATTTTTTTTTTTTCATAATTAAAGTGAATTCATATTAATCTAAGTTTTAAAATATTAAAAAGTAAAAATCAATAATCAATAATGCTGGTATACTTATTAAGACGGAGATAGTATACTGTAGTAGTAAATTTTCGGATTTAAATTGTGTTTTTAAATGAGATCAACTTTGTTTAATCTTGGTTACGATTTGTGGTAATGGAAATGGAAATGAATGAAAAGCAACCCAAGTCTGGAATCAGCTTCTGCAAGAAAGGGACCAGTTGATCGAGAAAACAAAATGATGGGCTTTCATAATCATTCGAGGCTCACTATACAACCATTATATTATTTGGTGAAAGTGGAGATTATTATATATAGAATCTTATTATCTTCGGGTTTTTTTTAGCTGACATCCGACAGAATAAGGTGCTGCTTTATTTGAAAATTGATGCTTATGGATAGACATTACAAGTTCGATTATTAGTTTATTACCATCATGTGTGTTAAACAATTTGAAAGAAAATTTAGAGTATTTGCTACGTAGAGTTGTCTTATGCATGTGCTGGTGTAAAACTCCATTAATTTCTTAAGTCGATCTTCTTGGTATATGCAAGTAATTAATTGAGGCACTTACAGGATTTTCCCTCACCAAAGCAACGTTCCATTTTTATATTAATCCTGATTAGTGGGTTTAAACATCCATTAGCAGCAAATATTACACGGGTGTTCTCGAGTATAGTAAGGGTGACATGCAGCTGGAATGGCCGTTCCATCCAAATGGAGTTAATATTGTGGAGTAAATGCATGTAGTGGGTCAACTACTCAACTAATCGAGAGATGCAGAAGAGATTAGGCTTACAAGAGTTCCTGACACGGTTGATGCTCGCTTCTGCAAGAGAGAAAGAGAGAGAAGGAACCTTCTAGAGAGTGGATGGAGACGAAGAAGGGGAAGTGAGGGGAGGTGGTGTCAGTGCTTGGACCCCATGATCCAAGTCATTGAGCTGTGACAAGTGGGCCTTAGCTTTTTGGCTTCCTTGAACCCACTGATCGGCTGGTCCCATGGCCCATGCCTCGTCTTCATCAACTATCATTGATCATATACGTAGTAGTAATTTATACTCCACTTATCTCAAAAAAATAAATAATTAAAATCAAAAACTTTGTTATGAAACCACTTTTATAATAGTAAAAAATAAACTTAAATTTGGTTTTTTGATATATTAAAATTTGTATGATTATATTTAAGAGTGATAAAAATATAAATAATCATTTCACTTGAAAATTATATATTTTTAATTTACAAATTTTTAATGCTTTAATGATTCTTTTGTGAGGCGAGAGAGAATACTGGTATCCATACTCATAAATGATTACACAGATTAATTAACGAATGGAGCAATTTTGTTGTTAACAATCTATTCGATGTCGTGCTAATTATTTTATTAGTTACAATAATTGAGTTTTGTTAGAGCAGTGGAATTATGCTACGCTGAGCCTTCTAGAAATTGGTTGTTGACGCCTAGCAAATTATTGAATTAAATAAAGTTGGACGTATATCTGTTTACATATTATTTCTAGTGAATTTTTTTTTGTTTTGGGGGGGAGTAGTAAAATTTCTTCTGCGCATCTGAATGGTGAATCGAGTACCTCTAAGTAAAATTATAATAAATTATTTAATTTTTAAATAATTATTAAATACATCAAATATAATAACGATTAACACTCAAAAGCTCGCTCTAAGGGTTCAATTCTCTATCTTTTAAATAAATCTACCTAAAGAATTTTAGAACGATAGTATGTAACTGCATTATTAGGAATGTGACTTCACTGCAATGCCTATTGGACCACACATAAGTAAGAAACTGAGAGAGGACAAAAGATGTCATGCAGCTACAAATGTGGAAGGTTTTATTTTAGTACTGGAGGGGAGAATTAGGTAAACAACTTCTGAAGCGAAGTTGAAATTAGAGAACCAATTAACTTTTAACCAATTAATTTATGGCTTACGCATTCCTTGTGGCGGACGGACTTGGATCCTTCTATACGTTTCCTCATGATTTTTGTTAGTTTATTTATTTTTAAACCAAGTACATCGTCATGGTGTATACTGTAGACAATGGAAACGAAAGAAGAACATATTTATTTTAATTTTTAATTTCATCTATGAAAATTGTATATGATGTGATGACCAAATGAATATTCATTTGATTAACTTTTGGTCACGGGGTTTATATTTTGATGAAAATAATCTTTTTATTAATAAATAAAAATATTTTAAAAAATACATTTGATTTTTCTAAAACCGTTACATTGGGTATGATTTTATCTTATTTTTACTTATTTATAATTTCATTTACCCGCCGAGCTACTGAGAATATTCGTATTTATGCTTTAGCCCAATTCAGACATCAAATTCTCCCGCAGTCGATCACCCAAACCACTTCTTCTGTTGGTTACCCTGTCTTACTCGTACCCCTCTTTCCAATGTCACCTCACATTATTGGAAGATTTTGGATCGTTGATTTAATTCTGATATCATTTTCGCTGTCTAAAAAATTAATAACTGGGGTACATTATTATGATAACACCGTTTTTATTTTTAATTTATAATTTTTAAAACTTATTTAATTCTAATTATTAAAATTGATTATAACTTATTTTTAAAATTCAACTATTTTAAAATTATTTTTTTATAAATTAAATATAATAATATTATCAATTTATTTTCAAAATTTAGTTAATAAATAACTTCTTTTTAACTCAATTTTTTTTTATTAACAAATAAACCATAAACTATTGTAAAATAAACTATACCTCTCTACACCAATCGTATCACCCTCTCTCCCCACATGTTACGATCTTTATGTGACCCATTAATAAGGGTAGTATTACAACAAAAAAAAAAAAAATATCCTATCTCCTAAAAAAAATTTAAAGGAATTACCAGTACTTAGGTAAAAACTTCAATAAATTTTTCGTCTCCTTCAATTCTCCTTTACATTTCCTCTTGCCTCCACTTTTTGAGTTCCTATAGAAATGAGGCGGTGGTAAGATAAAAGTCTTATCCAATGCATAAGAGTCCCACAAATATTAGGAGAATCCAATGTGCGCAACTTAATAGAACTCAGTAAGTTGCCGAAGAAATAATTCGCTTGATTTTAAGGCCTTCTTGCGCTGGCAACATTAGCAAGATAGTAGGTGCTAGAAGGCAACATTAGACAAGGGCTGTAAATTGACATTTGACATTCGTATCAGGGCAAAGTTCCACGGATACGAATATTGTCTCGTAAATTTTGGCTCCCAGAATACAGAGTTACTATAGAAGCGCCAAAGCTAGGAATACAAGCAAAAAAGGTAATGGTCCTGAAAATGTGATGTTACACATACAGAAAATAAACCCACTCCATAAGCAGGCATGTAGCAGCAGATTAAGTCATGGTGATTGGAATCTTACCAGTTCCAGATTCAATTACGAAGAGAGCACCTATAGTTATAGTAAGGGACTGTATTTCATTAAGTTATTCAGGAACCCCCAAAAAAGGAAGGGGTCATATTCAATTAAGAGCCAGTAAGTACAAATTATGCTTGGTGGGACTAACATGAAAATTATTATTTCATTTATGCTACAAAAAATTAGGACAAACCCCAGCACCAACCAAAGCATGAATTTCGATTTCAGCGGTATTCTGCTTATGGCTACTGACCCTGCGTATGACGGGCAGTAATAAGATAAGGTATAAATTAAAGTAGCTTAAGCAAGTATATGTCGCTAACAAAGAGAAACATACCTCAACAAAAGGAAGATTTACTAGCCGAAGTTGATTCCTTGAGCCAGTGGTAATTCATTCCCATAATTAAGTGTACTGCAAAGGGCATTAGCTAATCCATGAAGTCCACACAAATTGCACATAATAGATTACTGATAAATAAGGGAAGGGGAACTGATATACAAAGTAGAACATCACCCGAGAAAAAGACAACCAATGTACTAATAAGTTACTAGTAATTACCAAGTTGCACGTCTCATGTACTGTTTCCATGAGTCACTTCCAGCTTCACGTCCTCCCCCTGTAGCTTTTTCACCACCAAAAGCACCGCCAATTTCGGCACCATTTGTTGGTATGTTTACATTAACAATACCGCAATCACTACCATGAGGCCTGCATCAAATATGACCATGTGAGAATTCAGAACTAACTATAAATATCAAACAGCACTAGTAGCAAAGTATTTAGAGGAACACCGGCACAATCTAGAAAAATTATTATCTATATCTATACACCAAAAAACAGAATAAAAATTTTGCCAATCGTATAGCAGTAATTCGAGAACTATAGTTTTTACGTTGCCTATGTATTCCTTTCCTTTCGCAAGATATATGATACCCTAAAATACGAGAAACTCAAATAAGGAAAGAAAAATATAAATAGAGAAGTGTACAAATTCAAAAAATTCACGAAACTAGCACTTGCAGTCCTTTGCTTAAAAGTTAAAACTATACTGAACGGGAAAAAGAACAAAAATTGTAACCACATGAGTTTACAACAACTCACCCAATCCATTTAAATATAATTTCAGGTTTCTTGGTGAATATAGAACTGCTCAACCCTTGAGGTACAGAGTTGTTTATGTTGATAGCTTCATCCAGAGTCTGTCCAAAGAGGTATTCAGAAGTAAGAAAATAATACATGTAACCCTAACTTGTGATAGAGATTAGCAATTCTACTGTTTTATGTATAAACTTCTTCTCAAAGGGCTACCTGAAACTTCATAACATAAAGGACAGGACCAAATAATTCTTCTTTTACAACATCAGCATTTGGTGAAATTGCAACTATAGTTGGCTGCACAAAGTTTCCTTTAGACTCCATAACTGAACCACCTGTGAGGATCTTCCCTCCCTGTAAAAACATTTGTCTTGAAGCAAATATTTAAATGGATAAAGATAATGGCTAATCATGTCCTCCTCATGCAGTGAACAAACCCAAAAATAGATCAAGCACCTTGTGGATTAGATAATGGCCAATCGGCAATAATCCAGAAAGTATAAAGAAATTCTCAGGTAGAAAGAGTACTTGCCTGCGACTTGATGACATCGATTCCCTTTTCAAAACTATCCCTTGAAGCACGAGTATGTAGTGGCCCTAGCAAGGTACCCTTCTCTGAAGGATCCCCAATTTTAACTTGTTTGTATACTTCAAGTAGTTGCTCAAGAAATTTCTCATATATACTTTCGTGAAGAATCTGGGCATTTCAGAGGACAGAGAAAAACGAGCACATAATTATATTTAAGAGCTGAGGTTTCAACAAGAAATGAATATGAGAGTAGAAAATCAATGATGAATTATACCAATCTACGGCATGTTGTGCAGCGTTGACCAGCTGTACCAACAGCAGCAAACAAAACAGAGCGAACAGCAAGTTGAATATCGGCATCATCCATAACAATAATAGCATTATTCCCACTTAATTCAAGCAGGCATTTGCCATACCTCTGATTCACAGTTTGTTGAACCATTAGACCCACCTACAAGAAGACGTGAGAGTATAAAATGTACATTGAGATAACGTCAAAGTTGATGCTATGGAAGCTAACCATGCAAAACCAAATAGTTAATCAACAACTGTCAGGTCCAGAATCAAATGATTAATTATTTCCTAGAAATGGAGAAATAATTTAGCATATTGCAAGAAGTACCTTTGAACTGCCTGTGAATGAAACCAGAGGTATGCGTACATCTTTTGATATGGCTTGACCAATTTCAGCACCACCACAGAAGGAGGTAAAAATTGCACTTGGTAAATTGTTCTTCTCCAGGACCTCAACCACTAGCTTGGTCATTGCAATAGTGATCAAAGGTGTAGTTGGAGCACCTTTCCTGTCAAAATGATAGAGAAGTAACCAAAGGAATGAGCTTCTAACTCATAGAACAAGAAAATGTCGGCTACAAGGATTGCTACTTTTTTTGTCCTAAGGTGCCTAACCTTAGACTGGGGAACTAGGTTAATAAAATGAACTTATACTTGTTTTTGTTAGAAGGCAGAGGTAAGGTTATAACTTACCACACAACACAATTGCCACAGACTAGCGCAATGCATGCATTCCATCCTGAAGAATCACACAGAAAGTTGATACATAGACTTGAACAGAAATAATGAAGGTCCCCATCTAACTCAGATGTATGTTTTCAAGAAATGCTAAAGCTCTTACCAAGAACAGCACATGGGAAGTTGAAAGCCGTGATTACACCAACTACTCCAAGAGGATTCCACATCTGTGCACCAAAATAAATGTGGGAAAATCAACAACATGGATAGGCATGACTTGAAACTTTCCAGATATAAATTAAAACATTCAGCGCACCTCCAACATCATATGATTTGGACCTGTCAACAAAGCAACCATTTTTTATTAAGGCGGAAAAGCTTTCTATAAGACTAGACAAAAGAATTTTTTTAAGATGTTTAACAGGTATGATTAGAAACACCCAATGGCTGCATATACTCCAGCCAAAGTCTCAAACTTTGGTCTAACAATAACACTTGTAGAAAGTAAACTATAAAATGGGCTATCTTTACCTAAATATTTTGAGAATATACGTACAGAGGTTGATCTCTTTGGGCTCATTTGGTAACTGTTTTTACTTTCATGTTTTTGCTTTAGATTTTTGATTTCATATGTTTTTGCTTTTATTTGCTTCCACTTGTAGAATCATAAATTAGGCAACAATGTTTGATAATTATGTGCTACAATAAATATACGAAACAAAAAATCAAAAACAATGTTTGATAACAAAATTGATTTTACCTAAATTTTAATATATTGCTTTCAATTATATGAAACAATATATTGAAAGTACTAATAATAAAATTATTGAATCTAATACTCTAATATATTGAATCTAATATATTGAAAGTACGAATAATATATATATTTTGCTAGCGTAGGGTTTTGATAGGATTTATTGTGGAGAGAGTATTTAGAAAATATATTGATAATTTTGGTTGCCAACGGGAATCGAAGACATGACTTAATTTACGCTTGATGCGTCCAAAATTGAAGAAGCATCTTTTTGATGTTTTCACTTTTTTGCTGCCAATATTGGTTTTGCTTCTACATTTATGGAAACAAAAATAGTTACCAAACAATATTTTCTACTACTACTTCCAAAAAACTAAAAGCAAAAACAAAAATTTAAAAACATAAACAGTTACCAAACGAACCCTTTTACTTACGTTCTGAAGGTATGATTGACCCATTTAGTTGCCGGCTTAACCCCACAGCAAAGTCACACATATCAATAATTTCCTGCAATAACATTCCAACTGAAGGTCAGTATATGTAATGCAAGCAATAATCTGCGCATGGTATTACATGCTAGCGAGATTATTGCTACATACAAGAACGGTAACTTACTTGAACCTCCCCTATTCCCTCAGGAAGTATCTTCCCCATCTCAAGTGAGACAAGTCGACCAAGTTGCCGAAGTTTGCCTCTCAATGCATCGCCAATCTGTCTAACAATTTCACCTCTCTTCGGAGCAGGAATCTGAGGTGGGTTGAAGCATTTTCAGAAAGATAAATAATTATTAATTTACTCCTGTATTTTTTGCATTTGAAACAAAGAAGATTCAATAAGATATCTCTAGAAATAATCAGGGCAAGCAGTAACTCACTTGCATCTAAGGGTGTAAACGAGTCGAATCGAGTCGAATATTAACGTACTCAGATTCTACTCGTATATTTAACGAACTTGAAATGAAGTTTGTGTATGTCTCGTTTAGCTATCGAATAAAGACCGAATACGAATCGAGCTGAATAATTTAAAGTTTTCGAGCAAATACCATCGAACATCAATAAAAAAAAATAATTTGATAAGATCCAAATAATTTATCGAATTTTAAAATGTGCTCATATTCTACTCGTTAATATTTCGAATCGAGCTTAAATCGAGCTTTTAACCGAGCGATCTCGAATAAATTTCGAACCGTTTGATTCTATTTACAGCCTTACTTGCATCCATATCTTTGCGGCTTCAAAGCAAGCTTGCATGCCTTCCTCATAATCTTGAAGAGAAGCTTCTGAGACTTCAGCAATTGTCTGATTCAATATGAGAGAGATGCTGTTAATTCTTTAAATTTTGGATACTCTTGTGCAGTACGCATTGTTGGACGCCTTTATTAATGTAAAGTGTATTCCCTCCATTCCTAATTAATAGTTGTTCTAGCCGCAAGCCACAACATATTTAATCAACTTACGGCTTAATTTTAAAAATAAATTATTCTAAGAGTATGTTTTTTTTTTTTTTTTTTTCATTTTATTTGAAGTAAGTTCTAAGTTTAGTACAACAACGTTTTTAGCTTATTTGAAAAAAGCTAGTCGATAAGTGTTTTTTTCTCCTACAGCTTACAACTTATTTAAGTTAGCAAATAAGTTTCAAATCATTTCAAAATAAGCTGCCATTATACAGCCCCCCAAGCATAAAAACAACATGGAAATAGATACTACTAGGTCTCTAGGACACATCCCAATTAAACTCCTTGTACTTAACTGAGCCCAATAAGCCATTAGAATTAGAATTCTGGAACACCTTATGCATACTCCCTCACTTGCACAAAAAGTTTTGAATTTTGAAGTAAATTTGTCAGATCCTATAATTCAGAACTAATATGAAATCATTTGAATTTTGTGAATAAGATTACAAACATAGTATTTTAAAATAACTACTACTTACACGATTTGTTAGATTCAAGATCACCTCAATTTTAAAATTTAGAATTTGCGAATTCACTTAAAACAGTCAAAATAGTACGTCAGTACTCTTTTTGCAGGAAGGTGGGGGTATGAATTAGTCCTAATTAGCAAGTACCCCATTGTAAAAACCTTCGGGGAGCTTGAATTTCTCGATATATAGTGAACTCAAACTAAGTAGAATAAAAAAAATTAAAAATAAAATCAATAAATAGGATCACAGGGGGTTGAAGTAAAAGAGGTAAAAGTGAAAACCTGATTGGTAGCAGGATTAACAGAGGAAACTACGGGGCCACTCCCTTTCCAAGCTCCGTTGACAAAGCAACCTGGGTTGGTAGGGCCAAGCCCAATTTCCGTAAGAAACTCGTACTCTTTCTTATCGAAACCCATTTCTGCAGATTATTATTATTATATACACATATTTTCATCAACTTATTAGACGGAGTATGTCAGATGATTAGTTAGAAAATTTATAAGGAAATAATTATCAGTAGTAGTGAAGATCGGAAATCCGAACCTGAGCCGTAGGTAGAGAGATGTGAGCAAATAACGGGAGATAAGATCGGTGATTGCAGAGCATTTAAAGAGGAGCAGGAGAGACGTGCCCTTTTGGGAAGTATGGGGAGCGAGTCGGATGTATTGTCGTTTTGCAGAAAACATACAAACAGCCATAAATAATTCATTAGTAATCGATCGGATAGAGTTTATTATATTAAAAGCTATGTTTGGAATTAGTTATAAATTATTTTTAAAATATTTATTTTATTATTTTTTTTAAATTATAAATTACATATAATAATATTTTTTATTTATTTATTTAAAAAAATAATTAAAAAATAATTTTAAATTTTATAATATATTTAAATTAATATTAATAAATAAATTTTAAATTATTATAAAATAAATTATATTAAACATTACCTAAGATAAGACGATAGGGGATGATTCAGCAGAAAAAGAAAACTAGTTCGTCCCTTTCGCAATTTCTGTAAACTTAATTTTTTGTTATGACTATCAAAACAATATATTGATTATTAGATTATTCTTAAAAATATTTTTGTATTATTTTTATGTTAATGAAATAAAATATATTTTAGGTGAAATTGTGATAATCTGCTCTGGATATATGGTGATTCGTGCTCTAAAAAATAAAAATAAAATAAGAAATATGGTGGCTTGTCAATGATAATTTTTTGTCAACATAGTTTATGTTGTGACATATTTTGACTTCTAAAAATTAGTAGATAGAAATATGGGAAATAACTAACTTTAGTTGTGGATTGTAAAGACAAATATGATGTGATGCATATTTTATGATATATTATATAATATGATATAATGATTTTATTCTTTTAATAAATAAATAAATAATTAAAAATATATTTTATTCATTTTATTTTATTTATTATATTTTTTCTTTTAATTATCATAATTTATTTGTTATTTTTTTATGTTCTATTATTTTTAGTCATATTTTTTTAATTATATTAATATTTAATTAGTGAGCTTTTTCGTTTAAATCATAATAAATTAAAAAATAAAATTCAATTACTCTTATTAAACTTTCTCTCTTCTTTCAATAGAGTAAACTATCCTCATTAGTTATGAAAAAAAAGTCACTTTATTTATTGATGTTAATGTATTCATCTACTTTTGCAATTATTGAGAGAGTTCATTATATGTATTAATTATACGAAGTGAATCTTTTCTTTTTTGTTCATCCTCATATTGTCATTGCAATATAGAGTTTTTATTATCTTGCAATTCATTTTAAAATATTATTTATTTAAGAATATATTTAAAGGTATATTTTATTTGTACATAATATAATAATTATTTTTTATTTATTCAATTTTTATTTATAAATATTATTTTTAAATAAAATAGATCCGTGCGCAATGCACAGGTTAAAAGTTAGTAAAAATAGAAAAAAGAATTACACAAAGCATCTATTTTTATTTGTACTACGATACTAATTAACCATTAGATTTTGTTTGATACAACTTATTTTAATAACTTATAATTTATTTTTAAAAATAATTTATTAAAATTATTTTATTTTAATTAATTTAAAAAATTTATAAATTAAATATAACGGTATTTTAATTAATTTATTTAAATCAACTAATTAATTATAGATTTATTTTTAAATATAAGGTGACAAACAGGGTTTTAGAGCTTTAGTAGAGGAGTTATTTGTAAAATGATACTAGGACTATTCTACGGCCTCTTTCTTTAAAAGAGAAAATAAAGTTTATGATGCGGTATTCTCTGACTGCCACGTGTTTTTTATTTTATTATTTTTTTAAAATTTTAAATTTAAATTATAATATAAGTTTATAAAATTTTCAAAATTTTAATGTAATAGTATTTTATATGTAGTTTACAACATTTACTTTGACATTAACTAAAAAAAATAAATTTACTTTAAATTTGAATTTATAATTTAGAATAAATTTACGTACACACAATTTATAATTTTTTTTATCTTTTAGTGTCTTTTTTTCTCAATATTCTTCAATAATTATTATTGTTAAATTTTAAAATAGAGAAAATATTACTATACTTTTCACTTTTTTTTTCCGTGGATTATAATAAACATCTAAGATGAATAATTTATATTCAATTGTATTACTTATACTTACTCCGTTTCAAAATATAGATATTTTAAAATTTTATGTGTGTGTGTGTGTGTGTGTGTGTGTGTTTTTTTTTTTTTTCGTTTCTTAAGACATACTTCACTTTACACCTAATAATAATAACAATAATAATAATAATTTTTATTTTTACTCTTTTTCTTTCCAATTTATTTTATTCCCACAAAATGAGTCTATTTTTAATTACTTTTATTTTATTTTAAAATTTACTAAAACTAAATTTAAAAATAGGTATTTAGAGCTTTATGTAACTTAATAATATTACATTAAATGTTGGTGATAAATTATTAGAATATTTATTTTTTATTTTTTATTAAAAAATATTTTTAAAAATTTAAATAAATATTTATTATAAGTATAATAATAATATGTTCCTACTATATAGTAATTTAGATAAAATTATTTATTTATTTATTTTCTATTGAGATATAAATGTGACTGGATATGAATATATGATTTATAAATAAATATCAACTTTGGATTATGAACATAGATTTATTTAAATTTAAAAATAATAGTGTTAATAATAAATAACATATCTGACTTTATTAGAATTAAATTTAAAAATAGACATTTAAAACTTTATGTAACTTAATAATATTATATAAAACATATATTACATAAAATATTGGTCATAAATTATTAGAATATTTATTTATATATTTTTGATTAAAAATAATTTTAAAAAATTAAATCAAAAAGATTATTATAAATACGCTCTATGATAATTTCTTCGTAATTCAATTGAAAGATCAAGACACTGCATTGCCTTGGTTTTGGATGAATCACTCCTAAAACAGCTTCTGAGCTGACACGTGGCTATAATATAGTCTTGGCGATTTTCTTTTGGGAGCATTCCTAAAGGTACTACTACTCGTCCCATATTTTTATAATATATTTGTGGGATATTTTGTATGTGTTGGGTGATTTTGAATTGATGGATATTTCGTCTGATTCATTTGTCGTCACCCAAATCGCTGCCGGGATACTGTGGGAAACGTCGGCACTTGGCAAAGCTTCGGGTTCTCGAGAGAGAAAGTCCATTCTCGAGTTAAGTAAGCTTTCTTTGAGTATGCTCCTGCTATGTGCTCATCATTTGTTGTTATTTCTTGATAATTGTACTAGTGTTCTTCACTATTCATTATTTTGTTACTAATTTAACAACAATACTTCCCTATGGTTTATTGGCTTGAAAACTTACTAGTATCGGTTTAATTTACAAGTTCACGTCACATTATAATTTATTACAAATGTATCTCTAATTTTAAAATAGATTAAAAATGAATAATGAAGCTAATTCTGAGATAGAGTATAATTTAAAATTTTATTTTTGTACTCTTATAACTAACTCCAATAGTTGATTGTCTATAGACTAGCCTATAAAAAACGATTAAACCTATAAACACATGGGTGCAATGTTTTTAAATTCGCTTGAATTTTTCAAGGTATTAACTGACGCTGTCAGGGTTTGAACTATTGATTTCTCCCATTAAGAATGTGTGCTTGATACCATTAGGCTATAGCCCTTTTGGTAGAGGGAGTATAATTTGATTTTGGTAGAATGAGGCAAAAAATTCACAGGATTTTCTTGACTACTGGAAATGTGAAAAAATGTTAAGTTGTCCTGATCAGCTGAATATCAGGTATTTCATTAAACAAATTCCTTGAGACTTCCTTCCTGCGATGATCGTCACGTTCTAAGTGGATAATAAGTTCGATTATATATTTAAAAATATTAATTTGACGAATCATGTCCGACTAGTATTTGTTGTTTAATTGATCAATTTGTTACGTTTTATAAACTTTCATTTATGATCGAGTTTTACTTTATGTTGGGAGTAGGATGAGTTGAAATCACTTGAAGTCTTCAACTTGCTTCTAGATGTTGCAAAGAGTATATAATTAAACCTTATTTTATCAATTATTTCCTTCCATAGAGTTGATTGGTTAAGCCCATATGAGATATGCTTGTGATGCCTAATTGCAAGTACTAATGTGATTTCGCCATTTGAAATGTTATAGGCTCGGTGATTTTATAGGGACTCGTTAAGATCCATTTATAACTACGTACGTAGGGACTAGGCTGGACAAATGGATAATTAAAAATAAATCTTGATAACTATAATTGGATTTGTATATATTTGAATTTGATTAAAATTGATTAAATTTTATATGGTTGATAAATGGATGAATATATATGGATGAAGATGAATATAGATAACATCTATCAACCTTAAATTTCATACAATTTTTATTTTTTTTATGTTTATTGAAAGGATATTAATATATCCATTGTTGGAAAGCTCATTACGTTACGAATTTAATGGTGTAAAATTTTATAATTCTAATTTTGCTTGTGTCATTATTTTCCAACATCACCCCTCAAACTAAAAATTTTATATTAATGAATTTTAATTTGTTACATAATAAACCCAAACTACTAAACTAAAGCAATAAACTAGAGCAATAAATCATAACAATTAATCAGAGCAATAGCTAGAGCAATAATCGGAGCAATTAATTAAATCAATAAACCAAATCAATAAACCAGAGCACTAACCATAGCAATAACTAGAGCAATTAATCAAATCAATAAACCAAAATTTAGATTCTTTCTTCCCCGAAGAAAAATTATAAGTCCGCCTCCTCCCAAGGACTAGCCAAACCTTCATTAACATAATATTACCTCCAGAACCGTCAAAATTCCAATATCATGATCTCTTCCTCCACTAGAGCTTGCATATTGAAAATATGATAAAAACAATTCGGTGAGACAATAAAATTAGAGTTTTCGCCGACCGTAACAAAATATTTTTAAGATAAAAAACCTAAATCTCTAATATCATGTAAAATAATATAATATATTAAAATTGAGATATAAAATAAAATTTTAAAATATGCTTTATATATGATTAACATACTTGGAGAATAAAAAACTTATTTCAACTTGAAAATTAAGTTATTAATAATTAATGTTAATTCTAATACCAATAAACATTGTTATGAAAATATTATATTATATTATAAATATTCTCCAATATCCTAATTGTTGTCTATAATTTCGAAAAATTGTTCTTTTCCTATTTTATCCGTTGCCGTATATTTTGTTTAATTCTTTTCAATTGCAGTTACTCCGCTACTTTTTTTGAACTACTAATAAAATTGACAAAGAAACAGATGTAGAGTTCGTTTGGTACAGTTTATTTAAAAACATATTATAAATTATTTAATAATTAGATTATTGAATAAGTGATTAGTTATGTTTGGTGTAATTTTTTTTAAAACATATTATTGAATAAATTTTTGAAATTTAACTTTTTTGAAGTAATTCTTATTTGCTTTAGCATTTTATACAATTTTAAAGCAAATTATTAAATAAGCTGAAACAAATAAAACTCTTAAATAATTATAATTTTTAAAAAAATTATAATTATCTCAAATAAGTAGAAGCAAACAGTATCGTACTTATAAATGATAGGAATTGGTGCTTGAGCCTTAGGACTTGTTTATTCCAGTTTTTCAAATTGCGATTTATAAGTTAAATTCAATTTCAAGTTTTTGTTGAAATTTGATTTAAATTTCAAATTCACTTTTTTAAACTTAAATTTAATATATTACAATTTACCAAATATGATATTTTTTTATATTTAAATATTATAATCTCTCAACATTATTACCAACCGTGTACTTAGTGTTATTTTGGTTTTATTATACTGCACATTTAATTTGGTCAACCACTGAATTTAGCTCGAACTACGTCCATGTACGTACAACTTGTGGCGGTACGCGAGTTGTTGTGTCCTCCCATATTTTTTGTTTTTATTATTAATTGAATACAATATTTATAAAGATGACTCACACATTGTGAGTCACAATTGAAAAAATAAAAGGGTTACTGAATATATTGGTATTAATGGATACTACAATCCTATTTGGAATTGATTATTAAAATTAATTATAATTTATTTTTAAAAATAAATTATTTTTAAAGTGTTTATTTTTATTAATTTAAAAAATTTATGAGTTAAGTATAACATTATTTTCAATTGTCAATATATATATATATATATATATATATATATATTATTTTTTTAAAATTTAAAATTTAAAATTTATTTTAGTTAACAAATAAACACTTTAATTGTTCTAAAATCAGTTATATCAAACAGAGCATAAGTTACAAGTTAAATACAATAATATTTTAAATTTATTTTAAAAAATTAATTAATATATACTTCATATGTTCCAAATTTTAAGACTAAATACATCTTTTTTATTGTCCAAATTTAAAAGAGAAAATACGTAAATCAAAGAGAATATGTGATGTATATGTAAAGAAAAAAAAAATTTATGAGAAAAAATAAATTTTATATAGTGTAAAATGAT
Organism: Pittosporum tobira; assembly: GCA_032359685.1. Lineage (NCBI taxonomy): Eukaryota > Viridiplantae > Streptophyta > Magnoliopsida > Apiales > Pittosporaceae > Pittosporum > Pittosporum tobira. The sequence goes on along the minus strand of JAUMHB010037667.1, from coordinate 25,866 downwards.
TCTCTTACCTTAAAAGTTGTACTTTTTAATTTGCGTATATTAAATAATTTAGTATTTTTTAAAATAAAGAGTATATTTTTTAATTTATAAATTATTTTAATAAATAAATTTTAATTTTTTTGAAAATAAATTATATTAAATATGCATAAATTATTTTCTAAACAAATTATTTGTCATTAAATTATGCATTAATAAGAAAAAAGTTATCGAATTATCATGGCCTCACGGAGTACGTGGTCAAACAAGACCCGAAGAATCAGATACATGTTTCACCCTTTATTTATTGTTAATCTCATCAGCAGAATCTTCGCACTGTCTCCAATTTCTAAGGATAGCTCTGAAGATGGCAACGATTCCTTCTGTATCCTCCTCCTTTCTCATCTTTTTCTGTCTCATAATCTCTCGACTACTCGCCCATTCATCTGACCATCCGGAAACCTTCATCGTCCACGTGTCAAGATCACATAAGCCGGCCACATACGCCACTCACCACCACTGGTACTCCTCCATCATCCGATCACTCTCCTCCTCTCACTCTTCCAAAATCCTCTACACCTACGAACGTGCCGTCACCGGCTTCTCCGCGATCCTCACCGTCGACCAGGCCGCAGATCTCCGCGGTGTCCCTGGCGTACTCTCCGTCATCCCTGACCGCGTTCGCTACCTCCACACCACTCACACTCCTAAATTCCTAGGCCTCGCAGACTCATTCGGCCTTTGGCCTAACTCCGATTACGCTGATGACGTCATCGTCGGAGTTCTCGATACTGGAATTTGGCCGGATCGTCCGAGCTTCTCCGACGAAGGTCTTTCTCCGGTTCCATCGAATTGGAAAGGTATTTGCGAGACTGCCCCTGATTTTCCTTCATCCTCGTGTAATAAGAAAATCATAGGTGCCAGAGCTTATTACAGTGGATATTTAGCAAAAATGGGAAACAAATTCAACGAATCTGAATCTCTATCAGCTAGAGATACAGAGGGTCATGGAACTCATACCGCTTCTACAGCTGCTGGATCTGCTGTTGAAGACGCGGGCTTCTTTCAATACGCTAGAGGTGAAGCTAGAGGTATGGCGATCAAGGCAAGAATCGCTGCTTACAAGATCTGTTGGACTTTAGGCTGTTTTGATTCTGATATTTTGGCTGCCATGGATCAAGCCGTTGCCGACGGTGTCCACATTATCTCTCTCTCCGTCGGAGCCAATGGTTACGCTCCTCAATACGATCACGATTCAATTGCCATAGGCGCTTTTGGCGCTGCTCAGTACGGCGTCGTTGTGTCGTGCTCTGCAGGTAATTCAGGTCCGACTCCATACACTGCAGTCAATATTGCGCCGTGGATTATTACCGTTGGTGCGTCGACGATTGATAGGGAATTTCCGGCGGATGTGATTTTAGGCGACGGTAGGATCTTCAGCGGTGTATCACTATACTCCGGTGCTCCGCTTGGAGACTCCAAGCTTCCAGTAGTTTACGCCGAAGATTGCGGAAGCAGATATTGTTATTCGAACAGGCTGGAACCGTCGAAAGTCGCTGGTAAAATAGTTATTTGCGATCGCGGAGGGAATGCTAGGGTGGAGAAAGGAAACGCTGTTAAAATTGCAGGCGGTGCCGGAATGATCCACGCTAACACGGACGAGAACGGCGAGGAGCTCCTCGCCGATTCGCACCTAATTCCGGCGACTATGGTTGGTGCAGCAGCAGGAGACAAAATCAGATACTACGCTAGATCGGATTCCTCACCAACGGCCACGATAGCTTTCAAAGGAACGGTGATTGGAAAGTCTCCGTCAGCGCCTCGTGTGGCGTCGTTCTCTAGCCGTGGTCCGAACCATCTCACGGCGGAGATTCTTAAACCAGACGTCATTGGACCGGGTGTGAACATTTTAGCTGGTTGGACCGGTTACACTAGCCCAACGGATCTGGACATTGACACGAGAAGAGTGCCGTTCAATATTATATCAGGCACGTCCATGTCATGCCCTCACGTTTCTGGATTGGCTGCTTTGCTTCGCAAGGCCTACCCCAAGTGGACCCCAGCTGCTATAAAGTCCGCTCTCATGACAACAGCTTACACTGTGGACAACACAGGCAGCAATATTACGGACCTTGCCACTGGAGAACAATCATCACCGTTTGTTCACGGATCAGGACACGTGGATCCTAATAGGGCCCTTAACCCGGGGTTGGTTTATGACATTGAGATCAATGATTACTTGGCATTCCTTTGCACCATCGGATATAGTCCCAAGAGAATAGCTGTGTTTGTGGGAGATGATACGGTGGATTGCAGTGCACAAAAGTTGGGTAGTGCCGGTAATTTGAATTACCCATCTTTTGCGGTAGTATTCAAGGGTGATATTGGTGAGGTTAAATACAAGAGGGCTGTGAAAAATGTTGGGGGTAATGTGGACGCAGTTTACAAGGTGAAGGTGAATGCTCCGCCATCAGTGGAGGTGAGTGTGTCGCCTAGTAAGCTTGTGTTTAGCGCGGAGAATGGAACGCTGTCGTATGAGATTACATTCACTAGTACTGCATTGGAGACTAGGGTTAGTGGTGCGGCATTTGGGTCGATTGAGTGGAGCGATGGGGTTCACCTTGTGAGGAGCCCAATTGCTGTATCTTGGAAACAGAATTCTGCAGCTGCAATATGAGGCGAAACTGCAGGTCTGAATGGGAAGAATGAGAGGAGCACATATTAATTTGTTGCTTTGGGTCGGGTATTTGTGGATGGGCTTTATTGTCTTCCTAGTTTGCTTATGGAAGGTGCATTGGGCTGTGGGATCGGAGGTTTACTAGATTTGAAGGCATCGAGAATAATAATGGATTTGGAAAAGAAAATTTAGTGCTGGTTGGTTCCATATATGTACGTTTGTTTCTTTAATTATGTAATTACTGTGTAAACTTGTTATAATCAGCCTGTTGTACAAACAAAAAACCATTCCTTTTGCTACTTATACACATCTAGAGGACATGAATCCAACTTCGATTTTGAAAAAAAAAAAAAAAAAAGCACCAACTTAACTGGTTTTCACTCACAATTGTGATTATGTTCAAGAAAAATTTATTATAACTCTCCTACTTCTCCTTCTAGTCTACTCTTAAATTATGTGCGCGCACACATACACACACATATATAAACAGAACTAGAAAATGATTTGTATGGGAAATGTCAGCAACTGGCCAAGCTTCAGGTTCTGGAGAAGTGTAACATTCTCAAGGTAAGCTTTATTTGACAATACTCCTACTACGACTGATGACTGATCATTTGTTATTTCTCCATTAATTGTAGTAATGTTCTGCTGTTCACTATTATCTTGTTATCAGATTAATCGAAAATACATCTAATAGGCTTGAAAACGTAGACACATTGTTTTTATTATCTGGAAATTGGAACCAAAATTTAGTTTAAAAAGTACTCTAATCAGCTAAAGTGCTCGATCCGTGATTCAGAGTTCTTCAATGGGGGCATTGACTGTATGCAATCTACTGTAACATAATTAGTTTATAATTATTCCTCAACTTTTTTGTTAGTCCAGTCCTTTCCCTTCATTTGGATTTAGATATGCATTTCTTAAAGGACGATAATTATAGAAAACTTGGCTTTTCTACAAAAGAATGACATGCTGGTACTCAAATCTCTTTAGGTATCATGCATGTTGGGAGCTTGATCTCACATTATAGTTTATTAGAGATATATAAAGGTTTTGAAGCCCATAGAAAGGAATAACAGTATTTAATTTTGAAATGGAAGGGGTATAATTTAGTTTTAGTAGAATGCAGCAAAGATTTGGTGGAATTTTCTTCTTCTAAAGTAAGCATGGTTCAGTTCCCCGGCTGAGCTCAATTTCAGGTGCTACATTTAACAAATTCCTTGAGGCTTCACTCCTTCCCATGACAATTGTCTTGTTCTTCTCCATCTGCATCAATGATATTGATTAACTAGAATCGACAAGAGTTTGATTATCTATTTAGGTGTTTAATTTCGTGAATCGTGTCTAAATATTTCCTACAATTCCTATGATACACACAACTAGCTATGGTGTTAAACGAATCGAGTCAAGCCGAGTTATTGAGCTCAGTTCGTTAACATAAATGAGTTTTTTTCTCGAGCTCAACCTTAATTTTTTTAACTAAACGAACTTTTTATTGAGCTTTCATGAACAATTTGGAATATTTCTTGTTATTGAACTTTTAACGAGTTGAGCATTAAACAGAGCCAAACTTGAACTCAGCTCGTTAAACTGAGTTTTTTATTAAACTAAAATCGATTTTTAAATAAGTTGAGTTTGATCTTTACATGAGAGCTTGACTCGATTAACACCGGCACAACTCTTTTATGGAGTACTGATGTTAATTCTTATCGAGTTTGCTACAGTTCATAAATTTTATGTACGTATTAAAGTGTATATCGAGTTGCTCATTATAGAAAAATAGGGTGCAAGGGTAATATAATAATTTTAATAATTAAAAAAAATTATGTGGTGCTAGTATTTGAAAGTATAATAAGAAAAATATAAAGATAATTAAGATCGTAATGAAAAAGAATTGAATCAGAACGTGATTTAGTACAAATACTTATGAAAAATGTTTATTGTGATAAAAACGTACAAAAAAAAGAAAAGAAAGGGAGTCTAAATCCATAAAAAGAGTCATGTGAAAATGATAGAAGTGTTTAAGGCGAGTCAATTTAACTTATCCCTTACGTATAAATTATTATTTCTTTTATATGTGTAAGTTATTCATTTTATACAAATTATATTATTATCATACACTTGCTTCATAATATAAATTGATTAATTGTTAGACATTTTAAAATTTTTGTTCAACATGTTATATATTGTTAGCATATTTGAAAGCTTAAATCATGGAAAATGTGATTTCTATAAGGCTCCGTTTGCTATTTTTTCAGAAAATATTTTCTAAATTTTTGAGTGTTTGGTATGTCAGAGAAAATTCAGTCAACAGAAAATTATTTTTCAGTCAATGGAAAATTTCTTTTTTATTTCAAGAAAACGACTTACAGATTTAAATTCTTAAGTTATTTTCCAAAAAGTGATATCAGTGTTGTTTCTTTCCGTCATTCTTCATAACACTATTATTTAATCACTTTTATCATCTTTTTATTTATTTTATTTTATAAATAAGTATATTTATTTTTATTTTCATAATATATGTATAATTAGTATTTTTGTATTAAATTATATATACACATATATTTTCTAAATTTTAAAATTTTTTATTCTTAAAAATCTTCAAAACCACTATGTTATTAAAAAAAAAAATTCCTATAAAGAATAAAAATTCTTATTGTTAGATTATATGTTAAGTTTTTATATACATATAAATAAATACAAATTTTTATTATAAGAATTTAATTTATTTTATTTAAAAAATTTAAATTATACTTATATTAATTTATAATAACATAATTGATAAGTTTATTTCAAAAATTAAATATAAAAATAAAATTTCAATCTCATTTTCAACTTGATCATCAAATATTAAAAAATAAGTTATTATTTTAAAAATTATTTTTTCAAAAAATATTTTCTAAAATATATATATATTTTAATATCAAATTGAGCGTAAGATTGATTGAGTTGAACAATGTAAAAATCCAGGTAATCATTGGGGTACCTTTATGTGATCAAGTTCGTGTACATGTGTCCTATGCGGTATGCTAGTAATAAAGTTAAGGTTCGACTTTTTGTTAGATCTAAATAAACGAGACTATTTGTACTCAAATAAGTTGATTTATTTTTATTTTTTTTAATCTAATTAAATCTCATATAAAGATCGTGGTGGAAAAAAATGATGTTTGTTTGTGTTCAATTTATTTTAAAGATTGTGAATAATTTTAGAAAATATAAAAGTGGTTTCCTCGTCGGACAAAGACAAAGAAATGATAGTTTAATGTTGATTAATATAAAGAAGATAAAATTTGTAGTTTAATTTAATGAATTTTAATGATTCCATCCAAATAATTTGCAACGATTACCGAAGCTTATATGACTTTTAACTGATTTTCAAAATTGAGTTTAAGATTCTAATAGTACCCCATGAAAAGGTCGCTAATCACCTATAGCTATCAAAATCATATCATGCCACCGCACAGTTGAATTTATCCAACTCTGGGTTGAGAGCTATTTCAAGAACTGATTCGATACTTTTAAATACCAAATGTGGGTAATTAAACTGCAAAAAACAACAAATCTTTGAAACCACTAAATATTTTTTAAAAAAATATTGAACTGATCGAATCTTTTTTTAAAAACCGTTAAATGCAAAAGGACTTTTTTTTTTTTTTTTTTTTTTGAAGTGTTCGGTATAAGATATTAAATTATTAATTTTTTAAATAAAACATATAATTATAGAGAATATATTATTATTTTATAATTAATAATAATTATAATTCGATTTTACCGATTGCCTGCTACAGCACACTCCAGTGTCCACACTTCTGGAACTCCCACTCGCTGTTATCTCTACAATGCATAATCCATATATAACAATAGAATTAAGCCATGCCAGCAGAAGTAACGAGTAAATAATGCAGTAGTAAAATACAAAAAATCAAATAATTCATAACGATTATTGAAGCTATATTAACTTTTAATTGATTTTCACCCAAAATCAAGATTCTATTAGTACTATGACAAGGTCGCTAATCACCTATTAAGACATTCATTCCTTACAAGATGGCGTACCTATCTCCAGTTACATGTGTATCGAGTAAATATTTAATACAACGATGATATCACACTACTCATATAATTCAGGAGAAAGAAAATATATAAAAGATATGTGAGACCTTATTTGACCAATGAGGAAAGGATAAATAATTTATTAGATATGAATCACATATTTTTCTCTCATGAAATACGTGAGTACATAACATAATATCACCATTGTATTGAATATTTGCTCGTGTGTAACACTCCAATTGTGATAAGTTTCACCGCAATCTATTCACCCTTGCACTTGATTTAAAAAGATTTAGGTTGTTACTCTTGGCTAATGTTTGCACTGATGTACCTGTAAATTTTACATGTCATCCAAAAGACACTTTGGCCGAGTGGTTAAGGCGTGTGCCTGCTAAGTACATGGGGTATCCCCGCGAGAGTTCGAATCTCTCAGGTGTCGTACAATTTTAATTTTTTTTTTTCCCACAGATTCCGGTAAATAATAAGTGTTTTTATTGGGACAAACATATCCTTCAGAGTTCAGAGAACTGCTTACCTCTCTCACTCATCTATTTGATAATTTATCCAAGGCCTTGCCTAGCTAAATCTGAAGAAGATAACACTACACTTCAAAATTAACTTAGCAGCTTCTCAATTCTTGGCAACTTGTCTTAAATGCTTTACAAGCCTGAAATTGAATCATGCATGCTGCTTAAAGGTTTCTGAACCAACAAGACTTGATCCAGCAATTTAAGACGTTGTTAGCAGTCGCCCGTCGGAAGAATGAACATTGGTTGAATTATAACTGTTAGAATGACTCAAAATACGGACTAAAAAAATGTAGTTGCCTAACTGACCCCACTCATATATATATATATATATAATCAAGCAGGAACTAATCACATTTTCCTCATCACATTTATATTGACAGACTATAAAAAGATGTACTGACAAGCAGCGTCTCCCTTATTTCTAATCTAGGCAACAAGCTGGTACAATTTTTGCTACTACATACCATCAATCCTTGCACAAAAAGAGACATGTAGTAGTATGTAATACTGATATACGTTATCACTTCAACATTGGCAAAATTAGGATCTATTAAGCATCCTGTAGCCAAACAAAACTTTAAAAGTCAAAGTCTAGTGAAAATAACAAGCCCAATAGCGTAGCCCAAAAAAGGATCCATCACTTTGGTGCATCATTGACTTTTTATTCCCCATCAAATGATGACAGAAATTGTCAAAATAAATTCAAGCGGTAGAAAATGCACGTAGACAACAGTACCAACATGTCAATTCTTGACCAACTCTACTCAAATTCAGCAACAGGCTGATACTATACAAGAGAATTATCCTGTCCCAAAGCACATGCAGTCAATTATATACCTTTGCTACTAGCAAATCTATAAGAGCATATATATATATATACATGCGTAAGCAATGAAACAATTCGCCTGCAGTAAAAGATGTAGGAAACTACACTATTTTCACTGCTCTGTTGACAAAGATGGTTCTCAAACATTCAAAATTTTGCAAGTTATTAAATCCAATAAACCCAGTTTAAGAAAATGCACATTTTGTTTTTAATTGCTGCCCGATGATCCCAAATCCAGTCGCATCAAAAAACACAGCTTCAATAACACTACAATAGAACAACAGAACCAAGGAGATGTCTCTTGTTTTAGGCTTCCCAACTTCCAGAAAATGACTAGTAGCGTCACTCCACTGCCTGCTACCGCAAACTCTAGTGTCCATACTTCTGGAACTCCCACTCACTGTTATCTATACAAGACATATTATAAATTAAGCCATGCCAGCAGAAGCAACAAAAAATAGATAAATAAATAATTAAACATGCAGTAGTAAAATACCAAGTGGGCAGACTTGACGTGTTTTGAGCCATCGGCTGATGCAGTGGAAATGGAAGGCATGATTGCACACACCTGGTGGAAGACTGATAGAGATTACCAAAAGACATAACAAAATATCCAAGTAAACAAGAGGGAGAATATAAAATACAACATAAACATCCAAATCAAATTAAATTAAAGGCAAGTGATTCAAAATCTGTCATAAGCACCATACAAGGGTAAAGAAAGATCATTTGTTCAACTCCTATTACTATCACCCTTCTTTTATACTAGATTACTATCACCCTACAGCTAATAATGTTAGGATTCGTGCTTGTGCAAGATCTGCACAGAACAGGCTTAATCTACTGCCACCTGTCGTTTATTGCCAACCTAAACTTGAAAAAATGCTCAAGGTAAATCTGACAGGATGCAATTACAAATTTTAAGTGTGGTTGATGCGACTAGGACATAAACTACTGTGAAGACAGGGTGATAAAACCTGCTGAGGTCATATATAGATAGGAAGTAATAAATTAAACAACGCAAACTACATGCGATAATGTTAATGTGGTAGGTTGCCAAGAGGCTGCAGTGTAGCAGGTTACAATCAAAGCAAATATTTCATCATAGTCAATTACGATTCAATAAACGCATGCTCCAAATAAAAGTGGGAACCAGTGTAACTGGAAACTTAACAGTGTAGTCTACGTAATAAGATATGAAGGCATGAGCAGCAAGACGACCAGGTAGAATTTGAATAAAGACACTGTAGTAAAGTTCAAAATTCATCATAATCAAAAAATACACACATTTACTCCACAGAGTCAGTTACCAGTTTTGGCAAACAACAGAGGTTGGATTTTTTGCAATCTCACACATCACCACCGCATAAATGAAGCATGTAACAGCACATGCATAATTTAATTATAGAACTATCCCATTTAACACATCAGATAGAGATAAGGGAGGAAGGGACGGAGACAGAGGTCATGAAAACCACTTTCCATCTGAAACGATTTATGAAGAGATAAGATGTATCAAGAGATAAACTAGAGCAGCATCAATTGTAGTAAGATCGAAAAATAGGATCATTATACACTAGATAATGTTAGCAACAGCATGACCAGAACCAGATCCACTCTAGCAATCGGTCAGTTAACTCTTAGAAACAGGAAAAGATGGTGATAATGTTTTTATGCATAATAATAAGATGCACAAATAAGGAAAAGGTAAAGTGTCCACGATAGACATGCACCAAATCACTATCCCTACCACCTAATTAGATGAACCAAAATGAGAAGTACAGAAGACAGTTGTAATATGGGGAAAGCATGCAAAGAGATCACATTTCAATTCCTGGTGAAGCACTTTAAATTTAAAGCTTAAACATGCACGTTACAACCAGAGGCCTCCTTTATAAACCAGAGTTGAAAAACCCTAATGAAATAAACTAATACAAATGTAAGTATTCTAAAAAGACTTCTAGCCACCTCTCCTAAACAAACCAACACCACAACACCCCCCCCCCCCCCAAAACAAACACACGCTGGGCGGGCGGGGCCTAGTCTAGGTGGTGGCCCTACCTCCTAAATTTGTTTGGGCGCCTAGGCCTTGGCCTATGCAGAATTAGTCCTCTACTGCATCAGTTTATTTTGTAATATTATTTGCTTTGGTAGATTTTCTTAGTATATAACTATACATATATGGGGCCTCATCCAGGTACAACATAGGATAAAAAAATTGTTTCATCAAACCCAACATCCACCGTCCAGATTTCAATCCAATAGTTGAGAATAGTGCACATCTGCTACTATTAGTAGCGGATGTAATGAATATTAACCGTTGAAATTTACATGTGAACAGTAGATGTTGGGTTGGATGAAACAGTTCTTCTATCATATGTTGTACCTGGATGTGGCTCCTACATAGTATATACAGACATATACAATAGAAAGATAAAACTGCCTGGGATAACCCTAGGCTGGTTATGCACTTGGCACCCCCTCCAAAGCCTAGATTCGCCCACCGGTTGTAAGATCATTGATCAATCTAGCCAAGAAAATCCCTTGTACTAGATAGTTCAGCCATTAAATACAACAAGGCCAAATACCCAAACAACCTTACTCGACAAACCCCCATGTTTTAAGTGTTCAGTAAGTGGCTATAAAGATTCACAGTCAAATACTAGCTTTATAACATCGTACGGAACACGGAAAAGTATGAACTTTTCTTTTAATTGGACTAATATACATATAACACCTCACTTTACAAATTCTTCTGGCGTCACTAATGATATTGCTATTAGTCCCACGCGGCCACGCATAACATCACTAATTCATTTTCACTAGATTACAAGTATCATTTGGACAATGATGACAACATATGACAGGTATTACTTATTTATAAGAGAGGTTAGGGTTTTAAGAAAGAGTGCATACCCCAAGCAACAGTGCACTCCTCACTGGTAGCACTAGCCTGATTAGCTTGACATTCAATGCCTGATTAAACAATAAATAAATAAATAAAATTGAAAATACAACAATTTAATTCGATCTAGGGCAAAACTACAGGAAATGATTAAAGCACTTACATAGATCCATAATATGATTCCGGCAAATCGCACAATTGTCAACAACGATATCTGTGTGGATACATCCAATAAATCAAATTAAATTCATATACAAACACAGTCACTCATACTAATTCATGTAGGGTTAAGGTTAGGGTCAGGATTAGGAATAGCAAACCCCAAGCCCAGAGAGCGACGGCGTTCCACTTTTTGATTTCGAAGCGCTTAGGTTTCTTCGCAGAGGATGATGACGGTCCGGCAGCACTCGATCCTTCTCCGGCAGGTACCATCGTAACGTCAGTGTCCATTTGTCGTTAGTGGATAGTTTATAGAGAGAGACGCAGGAGCAGATGCAGAACAATAAAGCGCGACTTGGTTCAGTAACTGGCTGCAAAATATGGTCGGCCTTTCCTATTCTCTTTTTATTTCTGACTTTGTGGGCCTTTTTCAAATTGCGGCCTGTTCCTTCATTTGCTGGGCTTAATTTTAATTCATCAAACTCGGACCTAAACCTAGTTGGATCACGACTCCGAGTTACGAATTACGAAAATTGGACCTTTTATCTTTGCTGTAAGAAAATCTCATTGCAAAACCCAAAAAACAAAATTACAGAACAACATGAAAAATACACAAGAATGAAGGAAGGTGAAGGTAAATTCGTGCTTGTGTTTTCACTTTTCAATGGAACTACTCAATTTATCGGATGTATCGTGCTATCAAGTCAATGTAATATTATATTTTTCACCTAATATATATATATATATATATATATATATATATATATGGGGTCAACATTTATAACTAAGATTGACTAGGTAATCAAAATGATCATAGCCGTTCATTTCAGATCTTATTGTGTAAAATGTCTACCTATGCACATAAACTTATTTAAGAGGGCGCAATAATTTTTAACACGCATGTAAAATGGCAAATTTGCCCTTAATTTTTTTGTCTTCTAGTGTCTACACATTAAAAATTATAATATGTACGCGCTAAACATTATATTACATATGCATTATAAATAAGAGCGCTACATTTGTCCAAATGGATGTAGTTAATAGCTGAATACATGAGAGATTTTAAGTTCAACTATTGGTCGTGTACGTACTATTTTTTTAGCACATACATACCAATATTTTTTGCGTCTATCTAAAATTTTTAAATTTTAGCGTGTAGCACATTATCTTAACTAATCATGCACCATTGAATTTAAAACGAACGACTACTATCATTTTGACTATAAATTATGACCCATTTAGGAGTTATCTCTTAATTATTTTCTCTCTCTTATGATTCACTAAATAAAAAATTATACATTTATTTTCACCAAATTATATGACTGAGCTAATATCATATCAGTTTAATGACATGATACACTTGTTTATACCAAATATTTATTAACGAATAAAACAGTCTAATTCACTTAAAAATAATAAAAACACTGTAAACACATCCCTTCATTATTTTTTAATATGTGCCAATAATTATAACTTTAAAATTATTTATAAAATTCTAAACTCATAACCTCTTTTAGTCAAGACCAATATCATGACCTCTAAAGATGCACAAAAAGATCAGTTTGATAGGCCTTGCCCCAAGGTTATCAAAATCGGTCTTTATTTGAAAACTATTAGACCAATCTTTTGAGTTGACCGAGTCGGGCCAAATTATGTACCAAAAAGTGAGGCCCGTTGAGGACTACTGGTCCAGGCCGGTACTGGACCGGTCCTCAACCGAACTTTTTTCTATTTTTAAAATTATTATTTTTTCTAATTTATAAGATTATTTAAATTCACTTTTTCTATATATATCTTTCAAAATATTTTTATTAAGTTAATAATTTATGATTCTACTTTTATTAAATTAGTTAAAATAATTATTTTATATAATTAATTGTATAGTTATGTTATACATGTAATTATATAGTTTGATATTTTACATAGTTATTTACTTTATATAGTTAGTAATTTATATAGTTATAAACTTATTTTTACAAATACTTAGTAATTTTTATAAAAAAGAGTATTAAAAACTAAAAGAATAATTTTTATAATACTTGATAATTTATGTAAACTTTTCATAAGACTTTAACGACCTGATTGAACTCAGGTTTGGACCCAGACTAATTTTTAATCAGAATTGGTCCAAAAACTAGTATAGACTAGACCGATATTTCTACTAATATGTCAGCATGTTGAACTTTTTAAATTTTTTAAAAATTTAATCCAATCCTAATTGATCTAAATTTTGACCAAATTTTAACCAAATCAATCTGACATTAGTCTTCCGGCTTTTACTCACTAGAACAACCTATTCGTTAAAAAAAAAAAGGCTAATAGAAGCATAGGCTAATAAATTGAGATAATTAATTAAAAAGGTGTTTGAATTGAAGAGTGCAGCCAGCCAACCCAACGCATGCAAATTAAAAGTTGTCATAAATAGGAGATTGATTTGAATAGACACTAGTCCACTCTGTGAGTCCCCTAATAAATGAAAACAAAATCGGTTCTACGCTTGTTGTGGTGGGACGAGGGGACGAAAATTGGACAACATGATGGAATATGTCAACGTAGTTAAGTTAGCCAATTCTTAACGTTAAATCTATTATTTTAGGACATCCTTAATTTATAAAAACATAACTATTTTTTAAAAAGATTATTTTAATTATTTTAATTACAATATGTATATTTAAAAATTTGAAATTATTATTTTTTAAAATAATATAAAATATTATCTAATAATAATAATTTTATAAATATTATAATATTTTATGAGACTAAAATAAAAATTTAATTTTAACTTTGAAACATGCCAGAACTATCACACCAAGTTGCGCTGGTTACCCATAGTTTCCGAAGTTTTCTAAAGCCCTTCAAATCTATTTTTTTTTTTACTCTAGGCCTCTCAAATATTGTAAAAGTTAAATATTTTTATATTATAATTTTATTTATATAAGAAAAAAATGAATTTTCCCAGGTTTATATTAGTCATATTTATGTTCCGGCTTCTAAAACTAAATTATTACCTTTGAATTAAGTCCTGTTTATAAGGCAAATCACGAGGTGAAAGAAACAAGCTAATAGTAGCAAAGAGTAATCAATGGAGAAAAAGAAATACACCAAAAAAAAAAAAGAAAAAAAGAAAAGGAAAATTTACCAAAACAAATAAAAAGGGAAAATTACTCTCTTCGTCTAACTCTAAACATCATAATATTTTAAATGTTTGTTGCATGAGTTTTAAGCATTTTAGAAACATAATTATACATTAAATTTATTTCTATTTTAAATATATTAAAAAATATAACATATATTAAAATTATATAAAATATTAATTTAATAAATAAAATTTTAGAATATCTTAAACTTTTATACTATATAAATAATTAAAAAGAATTAGAAGGTTTAAAATTATACGCAGAATAATGAACCGGTGGTTGAAGAGTGCGGTGTCATTACTACACCGTTGAAGATAACTTAGATAGACAATAGTCGTCCCTATAACGCAATCACCACCAATATGTAATGCATATGCATACGTATCTCTCTATATAAAGACAATATGAAGAAGACAGGAGCACAACACTCTCTCTTATCTCAAACCCCGGCCCATCAATCTCTCTGTCTCTCTCTCTAGCTCTATATATAATGGATCTCATTACTTCCAACCAATACGTAATGCATTCCAACTGCATTCAGAAGAAGCCCACCAACGTGTCCCGGTGGCCCAGCCGTCCGGGGTTTTCAATCCGACGACGGAGAGTTCTGCCGACGGTGCGGCTTGGAGGAAAGAATAAGAAAAGCCCAAGAAAACTAGTTATGATCAGAATGTTCCAGCGAGTGAAACTGCGCTGGCTAAAGCAGGCGTTGAAGAAGATCAAGAATTACTGTAACTTTTTGGCGAAAGAGACGATGGAAGCCGGTGGTAGCGTACAGCTGTTCCAACAGAAGGTTCTTCTGGAGACATCTTTCGGGATTCCAGTCGTGGGCATGTCAAGTTTCAATACCTTCCCTACCCGCCGTAATTAATTATTTCTTTCTATTTATAGGTGTACTTGTTTCCATTTCTTTTCTACATTTCATGTGATCAAGTATTTATATATGGTCTGTTTCAGTTTTTAATTTAATGTAAAGTGTGTAAAAGCAGTAGTAATACGCTTAATTAATTAAAGCTAGTTTGTTTATTTACCCCTCTCTCTGTGATCTATCTCAGTGAATATACATACATACATACATACATACATACATATTTGCACTCCATTCGGAGATGAGCTCTCATTCTTAGCTCATGAGTTCTGAAAGAAAAAAGAAAAGAACGGAAAATGACAATTACGATAGAAAATTAAAAAATAAGAAAATAAAGTAGAGTAATTTTTTTTTTCTCTGTGTTCATTAGTTAAAAAAAAAAAAATGTAAATTTTATTCTCTGCGTTTGTTCATAAAATATAAAGAGAAATAATATCTATTACTAATTTGCCCTTCTATTTAATTAATTTAAAATACTGGTAAATTTCTTGTTCATGAGTTTATCACATACGGAGTATGAGATTTCTTGAGTTCCATAGCTCCTGCATTCTTCATCCATGTATGGTTCCAGGTGTGGCCATGTTTTGTTTTATCAATTTTGAGGTAACTTATATTTTTCTACTTTTATTTTTCACTTTTGGAGTAGTTGTTGGCTTTTATGAACTACATGTCAATCTTAATTATAAGAGTCATATATATATATATATATATATATTCTGGTGGGATTAGTACAACAAAAAGGAGACAATAGTACTCCTCTGAGAAAAAAAAAAAAAAGAGGGAAGCTGTTTGGTTTAGTAAGGTTAAAACTGGAATTGTGTAATACTTTGGTTTGTCCCGTCCATTTTCTGCAGAAAATTTTTCCACAAAAAATAAGGTCTATTTTCCTTTCATCAAAAAAACCTATGAACAAAGGAAAATAGTCTCTTTCCCTTCCTTTTTTCTCTTTTCCTTTCATTTATAAACTCATGAACAGGGTGCGAACGCTCAGGAAGAATGGACATTAATCCGTTTTTGCCACCTGAAGAATGGACATTCAAAATAACATTAGCATGATTATAAGAGTGAAATACAAATAACCACATGAAATATACTCGTTGTGTCATTTAACTATCCGAAATTTAAAATAATACAAAAAGTCACTTAAAATATTGAAGTTAAGTTGGACTATTAGTTTTTTGACAATTCCGTTAACTGAAACTTAAAGTACAAGTGGTTATGTGCAACTTTAATTAAAAGATCAGTAAAACTGAAATATACAATCAAGTATTTATTTGAAACTGAAATTAAAGGAATATTTGAATTTGAATATGAAAACTAAAACTAAAACTCTTAAGACTTTTGATTTAAAGTTAATGACTCATAACAAAGTAGAAGTCCAATTTACATTGTTTTATGTATTAATAACTTTAAATTATTCCGAAATAATGTTTATGTACATGTAATCATAACATCTCCATACATATTTGAAAAATCCCGGCGAGAGATCAATTACCCCCATTGGGTTCTATATAAATCTCATAAAGTATATTTTTTTTTTATATTATTTCTATTTATCTATTTATAAAGGGTAAGCAAATAAAAAATTTTCACAACGGTTTACGTTTTATCCCTAAATTTATGAGATTCAAAATTCTAGAGGGATACAATAATATATTTTTTACTGGCAGTTATTTTGGTACAGTGATTTACATTCTATCCCTAAGTTTATGAGATTTGAAATTCTAGTGGAATATTATAATTTTTTTACTACGACAATTATATTATACTCTCTCCATTCCAAAAATGATAAATAAAATATGAAAAGTATGCAAATCAAGAAAACTAATTTTGTATGAGAGAATATATTTTTTTGACAAGATTTTCTTTCTAAGTATATTTTATAATGATAGAGAGAAAAAAATAAAGTTTTGATGTGAGATAAAAGTAAAGATAAAAAAATAATTATAAATTAAAAATAATATAATAAATTTTGAGTTTTGAGATAATAAAAAAATATCTACACTCATTCTTTTTAATACATATGAAGTATTACTTAAAATTCTATTAATACACAAAAAATTCTATTAAGTATTACTTAAAATTCTATTAATACACAAAAAATTCTATTTACATGCCCGTGTCCGCCTTCAAACAAATCCTCAATCATAAGGTGGGCTTAAAAGTGCCCAAATTCCGGATAAACCGAAGCTAAGAGGTAGTCAGTCCGTGTTTGTAATTTGAAGCCCAATAATAATAAATCTTAGTGAAGTAAGATGACAAGCCCATACAACCTGCATAGACCTGACATGACCTGACCTGTCCGCTTGTAAAATGGGCGGATTTTAGGCCGAAAAAAGAGTTTTTTTGCCCGGTCCAATTTTAGTCCGTCCAAAACAAGTTTGATCCGCCCTATAATTTTTTATTTATTTTTTTATTTTTACAATTGATCTTATATATGGAATGTATGATTATGTTAGTTTATCATTAAAATATGCGAGATTGTAAGATAAATTTTATAGCACAAGCAATTAATTGAATATTAATTATTCTCTAACTTTTTAATTTTTGATTTTCCTAAATTAGATGTGGCTAATTTGGTTTATGCAGTGAAACCAACTATGTATAGCCAAGATATATATTCTATTTTTTGTGCTTCTTACTGAGGGAATTTGGTATGTAACTAATTATTCTGAAACTATTTAATTCTTTAAATACCATGACCCAACAAAAGAAAAAAACACCATTCTACAAGTAGATAGGATAGTCATTCCAATTAAATTAAGTATATATATATATATATATATATATATATATATATATATATATATATATATATATATATATTACCCATGAAGACACTTTTCATCAATTATTAAATATACAATTACTAGATGCATAATTAATAATTAATTTTTGTCTCACTACTAAGCATATAATTAATGGCATCAAAAGCTACTAAACTTCGAATTAGTAGTTACGTTTATGTATTTATGGACTATTAATACCATATGAGAAGCCTTTGATTTTTATATATATTTTTAATAATTTTTTCAATTTTAGATTGATATTTAGAAAATTAACTATGTTATTAGTTTCTCTTATTTTGTTAGTTTATCATTTTCAAGTGCACAAAGTAAAATTTATTTTTTTTTAAAAAAAGAGAAAAACCCGCTGCCCGTTCGACCCTCTCTGAACCAGACTTGAGCTTACATATCTAGATCAAAAAAAAATTAAACATTTTTGATCCAACTTATTTTTGATCAGACCCGTTTGTGATTATCTCTTTTAGTTCAACGGCAATCAACATATTTCAATACTTGGTTTGGACAAAAATGGTACCCATTCATCTATTTTGTCTATTTTTCTTTTGCGAGAGTCCTGCCATTTTAATCTAGTTTGTGAAACAATTGGGATCGCTATTTCTAGCCCCTCAAGCATGTAACTCAATCGGTAAAAAGTTGTGTTAGTTTAATCAGAATTTTCAAGTTCGAGTTTTGAGAATGCAATTGTGTTAAACATTGGGAGAAAGAGATTTACCGCTTATATGATTCTATCCGACTCAATTACGAATTAAACAAATCCCCGATAGAATATCGGGAGATTAAACAAAAAGCATAAAAACGGATCGCTGTTTCTACACGAAATATAAAACATACTTATAGTATATGTTCATAAAAATAACACTTTTAATACTGATTCCGGAGTTTATTTAAATTTTAAAGGCATGTTCACGGACAAACACTCTACTCTCTTTGCCTGCCTTAGCCTAATGAGTACTGCACATTTCTCATGTTCCATATAATACGTCATACTACCTATTATTAAAAAGTTTGCTATATGATTCTAGTTTGATAGTTGATACTAATATAACCATTCAAAAATAAAATAATAATATAAAATAGAGTAAAATAATATTCTTACATTTTTACTATTATTTCACAAATTTTAACTTAATAATATTTATAATTAAAAATAAATATATGATAAAATTACACTCTTAAAATTAATAAATACTGTATTATAAATATGAATTAATTTGTTGAAGGAATATTACAAGTTATTAACCGGAACCAGTCGCTCACGATTATGAAATGGCGGTTTTTTTTTTTTTTTTTTTTTTTTTCTGATTAATATTTAAAAAAAAAGAAAAAAGAAAAAAAAAGAAGAAGATAATGAATGACGTTTTCGTTCAGAGTGAGAGTGAGAAGTTATTATCAACACACAGTAGCGCGCTCTTAATAAATACTGTGCTAATCCTAAATTCCTAATTAGTTAGTCCTGTTAAGAAGATATTCGGTGGGTGGTAAGGATTAGCTAATGTCACCCATGAGATCAGCTACTTTTACAAGTAAAAACTAAACACTTATTTTTTTGGTCATTCGTAATTAAATAAAAAACAATTTTAATTTCTAAAGATAGATTAATTCGCTTATTTGTTAAGATGGTATTTATGAAATTTTCAAATTGTATATAAAATTATTAATTTAAATAAATATTATTAAAATATATTTTTTTTACTTCATAACTTTAATAAAGTATAAGATTTTTTTTTAATTTTAAAATTAAATTAATTTCTAAAAAATCATAATGAGACTTTTCGTTAAATTAAAACAGATTGAAAAAATAACTATGGTGTTAGTCATTGTCCGATGTAGTCGCTACATGCACCACCATTCTTTAATTTAAAGGCGGCTTAACTTTTAAAGCAATGCCGCAACGGATGTTTACGGCTCTCTTCGATAAAACATGAGTGACTTTTTTTTTTTTTTTTGCTGTGTAATAGAGGTGAAGTCGGATGATTTATTATTTTTGAAAAAGTTAATGACAACAGATGGGTAAATTAAAATAATATACTGTTATTTAATTCTAATTTTCTTTTAATAAATATAATTAAAATAAAAATTTTAATTTAAATATAATTACAAATTATTATTATTATTATTATTATAATATTTGTGAGACTCTAAAATTCAAACAAATGTCATGAAAATAAATTGTACTTTTTAAATATAAATTTTATACGCATTTAGTAAAATATTTATAATTGATTGCCGATTCTATAAATTTTAATTGGTCAACCCTCTAGCAAGAAACTAACTAAGAATGGTAAATAAGATTTGAACGAGTTATGGATCGGTTAAAGTGTAAATAGACGAATGAGTTGGATTAAAGTGAATTTAGATTGTGGAAGAAAATAGTCCAAGAAGTAAGGATATTTAGTAAAACTATGACCAAATAAACTCGATTTTTGGACTTGGATTAAAGAAAACTTAAGTTGGGATAAGTTAAATTAAATATGGATTAAAGAGGAATTGAATAAGTGGATCAAGCATATTTTCGGGAATGATCGAATTTTAGAAACAAAAAGGGAGGCCGAAGTTAATTAATTTTCAAGACAATGTGAAAGTATATTTTTAAAGTCGGTCCAAGTTGAATTATCTAATTAAGTTCTCAATAAGAAGTGGACTAAAAGTAACTTGAATATGGGCTAATGCAAATTATGAGAATTTAAGGTGTTGCTAAAGTGAAAGACTCAGTTAAAAGGGAGATATGGTTGAAATTTTGAAAGGAGAGAGGGTTTAGGAATTATTTCAACTAAATCTTGAGAGAAAAAATGGTAATTTACAAATAAATGTGTGAAATGACTAAAGTGCTATTAAGGTGTCAAATTATTGTGGCTCCTTCCAAAATATCAAAGGGCAAAATAGATATTTCACCAAACAAATTTTTTTTCTTCTTCTTTATGAGAAAATTTCAGCCAATTTAGACCAAGGGGAGCCCCATTAATACACCAACTTATAAGAGGAGAGAAAAGAAAGAGTTCTAGAGAGAGGAAGATAGCAACCAAGAGAAATCTTAGCAATTTCTAGCAAAATTAAATCATTCAAACATAGATTCAAGCCTCCCATACACTCTTAACCTCCAAACATGCAAGAAATCATCAAAGATGAGACTCAATAACTGGATTAGGGGCTGATCAGAGAGGATTTGGAGATTAGGAGGCAAGTGGAGCAAATGAATGAGTGGATCTTGTAAAGCAAATCAAGAAATGTATGATGTGACATCCCCCAATCTGGACATCCAAACCCCGACTTGGGTTGCCAATTTATTATTAAATCTATGTCTTTACAATACATAATTTATAACAGATATAGCTAAAAATACAAATATTATACAGCTTTCTCTACACATCTTATAAATACTACACAGCGAAAATATCTAAGCATCTGGACTATAAACTTGAGTCAGTAATTCATATGTACACACAACACACATATATCGATATAGAGAGAGAGCTTACTGTGCTATACACCCAAAAGCTTCGACCTTTTTCTTCAATTACCTCCTCAACTGTACAATTAAACCATAGACAAGAAATATTAGAAAAATGTAAAGGGCACTAAAATTAAACTTAATAAAATAGAAAAATTAAATCAAAATATACTTATCTCTGCAAATTTGCAAGGTATGCTAAAAAACATCAGCTTGGACGATTGAATAATTGAAGCCTTGAACAAATAACCACTCTTCTTTGCCCTCGGCAATAGACAATCCTTTAAATCGTCATTATGTTAGCATGACTTTACCACACAGGTAAACGTCACCATAATCATTCGTCTTTGCCCTCGGCAATAGAAAATCCTTAAACCGTCATTATGTTAGCATGACTTTACCACACAGGTAAACGTCACCATAATTAAGTTATCAGTACTGGGCAATTATGTTAGCATGACTTTACCACACAGGTAAAGGTCACCATAAATACGCCAGCGTGGTAAAAGCGTGACTTTACCATACAGGTAAACGCCACCATAAATAAGTCATCATTACTGGGCAACGCCAGGCTCTGCTCATGATTTCACAAATGATTATCTGCAGATGAAGCGAGAGATAATACCAAAGAAGCAACCTCGAATGGGAGCTTGTCAGCATGTATATCAACAGCGAGCTGCTCATCTCCAAAAGAGTTTATGCACGCTGTTCTTCCACAAGAAGCTGTTCTAACTTTATAGTCTATAGTACGAATTTCTTCGCCCAGGCACATCATCAATCTGATCAGCCCTTATCCGGGGTTGCCTTTGTGAGGAACTCTTCCTTAAATGATGATCTTGGCATAATCCTCAATGATTTCCCAAACAGCGAACTTGATTTCAAGCTCCTGCATCCGGAGATGAAGATTCAGCATTCTGAAGCCGAGACAGGCCATGTGCTTCCACTCTCCTCCAGCCTTTTTATTACCTCATGTAACAGCTCAGGTGGTAAATTAGTACAACGACTGATCTGAGATTTATGATGATGTAACACTCTCTTCTGCTGCTGAGCAGCCACTAGCTTAGCACCACCACCCTCCGCCACCAGTCCTCCGTGTCCGGAATTTATCAAACTCCAGCTGAAATTCTTTACAGATACTATCCAAGAACTTACTCAAATCTAAATTTAATAAATTATGTGGACTAAATAAACGAATACAAACATCAGAAACGCTGCAAATTTAAAGACAGATGACATTCTAATATAAACTATATTGCTACAGATAGATCCAATATGGCCAGATAAAGTATTATCTATCAGTTTAAGGCACACATACGAAGCCCTTCCAAGAGAATATTAGAACATCTGGTGGCAAGAAACTCATTACTAAAAGCTGGAAATTTTTAATTTGTGCTTGAATCTATCTCAAGGAGTTTTTAGTCAGAGTCTCAATAATTCTTTTACAAGGTTATGATCAAATTCAAGAAGCCCAATTAACATAAAAATAGCATCTTGAATTCTTGATGATTCATGCATAATAAAGCTACGAAAATATTTAGTTGAAGAATTAATAAACCTGTTGGTTCGGGATGTCGTTAAGGAAATTTGATGCTTGAATTGAGTTAGAAATACTCAACTGCCCATTTAACCAAAGAGTCTGAATTGAAGAACCAGAAAAGCTAACAGGCAATCCAGTTATATTTTAGCACAAATACGATGAAATTCAACTAATTTCAAGCAATATGAAATGAATAACGAGTTCAGTCTTCAGAAATTGTTTCAATCACACACACACAAATCAGTACAACGAAATCAAATTTCAAGCTTAATCCAGTACTGATTCTATAACTAAATAGCTTTACCAGCAGAACGATTAGCATTACAAACCAAACGCATAATTTAGTAATCCAGCTACCTTACCATATGTGAAATTATTAATGAGTTCAGAGCGAGAAGCATGCTTACCTGAGAGTTCGTTTTAAAGATGGAAAGATAAAAGATCTCAAAATTTAGGGCTCAGTTTAATTTGTTATCTGTCTGTCAGTCACTCTCGCTCTAGAGTTGTGATCACCTGTGTCACGCCCTGAACATAGAGAATTAGAGATTCGAGAGATCTGTGTAATTTCTCAGTGATCTTCTCCATCACCGATTCTATAACTGGCTCTGGCTCTCCGGCGTGCTCTTCCATTTCGATCTCCCTCCTCTCCCAGAAAATGACGCGTTTTTCCTCGGTGTGTGTCTATATATCAATTTATTATATCTCTTTCACCCTATCTAATCTAATGGTAGTCGTACAAGAATTATTTTGGGCCATCTTTTTTTTTTTTTTTTTCAGTTTTCGGAAAAAGGAAGACCACCCTCTTTGTTCCAGAGTGGTTATCCTCTTCCACAGTGCGTCGTGGGTGGGTTCTGTCGATCTATTATCAAAAGACAATAATGACCCTCTAGAGTAACCATGTTTCTCCTCCCTAAGAGAGGATACTTTTGACATCTGACAAATGAGGTCACATCAAATATAAATGGATCATACTAAAAAAAAAAATAGCAAATTATGAAGTATTTGTGATGTCTTGTTAATCTATGGTATTTACAGTTTATAAAGAAGTATAACTTTTCTGAAAATGAATTAATTATGTTTAAATCTTTCGAAAAATGTTTGATATATGGGCGGTGGGCAGCTCTTTAAAGAATTAGAAAGACGTCTTCATAATTAATTAATTAATTAATTTTGTCAGATGCTTATGGAGACTACTAAACTAAAATCGTAATTGTAAATAATAATGTTATTATACTATACTCAATTATATAAATTATTTTTTTTACTCGAATAAATATTGCCTAATTTTAACGTTAACATTCTTTTTGTCGGAAACCAATATTTGAATTTACCACCCTAAATTTTATTTTATCACAATATTTTATAGTGTTAAAAATGAATAAATTTTATAACATTTTGATAATATTGGGTTCTTACATATGAAATTTCTCTTAAATTATAATTTTAATGGCTAGAATTAGGTGTGTATGATGTGGATTGAGTTGGTTTAGATCATGTATTGAAAGCTTCGTTCATGAATTAAAGTTGGTTGTTACAAAAAGAAAGTAATGCATGCTAAAAATCTGGAAATGTTGATCTACGGGTTACTATTCATAAATTATATGAAAATCAATTGGCTTGTAAAATAGTCATAAAACTATTATTGGAAGTACTTGAATAATTTTAGATGATGTAAACAAAGTTTCATAATTTTTGAAGTTTATTTGGTATTTTAATCAATTGTTGGAAATAGCTACTAATTTTCTGATAAAACAGAGGAGTTAGAATCAACAACATGTGATAAAAAATCTCTATAAAATAATATACATTTGATTTATATACAAAACTTTTTTTGAGATTATTTAACTTGATAAGGAACATATCTCCAAAGGTTATGTGAGAAAATAATGTCGGTTACTATTTTTATAAAATGCTAGAAAACATGGACAATAGTATCTCGGATTTCTAAAAAAGTGTGGTTTTAGACCAACTTTACAAATGCGGATAAAATAGCCTACATGAAAATAAACTATGAATTTTTTTTTTACAAATTGGGATAAGTTTTGTACACTTTATCGAAAGAATCATTCAAAAATGAAATTTTTACTATTTTATAAAAATGCTTGAAGTAGGTTGCTGCAAGACACTGCCAGATTGATTTTCTGTAGAAATTGTTGAAATTCAAAACGTCATAACGTTTTCATATGGAGTCGGAATTTGATATTTTTTATGTCAAAACGTAGCTACTGAAATATAATCTCTGAAAAAGTATAATATGACAATAGAGGAACTGTAAGGAATAAGTTATATCTGTTTAAGTACAGAGAGTGCAGAGAAAATAAAACAGAGGAAGTTGAATTTTTAGTTAAGTTTAAGAGGATATGTAAAATACTATGTTTATAAAAAATCCATAAAAATATTTCTGGGAATATTTGGGCATGTTTAAAGTATTTTTGAAAAATTTTATCATTTTTAAAGGTCATTTAGTATTTTTGTAAAATGGCCAAAGTACACTACTGTAAGTTAAAACAAAACATATTTTCCTGAAATTGTTCTAACTTTGGAAAACTATATATTTTTTCATACGAACTTGGAATTGAGTGATTCTTGTGCCCACGTGAAACTCTTGAAGTATAGAATGTGATAGAATCAAAATGGAAAATTACGGGCTTATGTATGGCTGTAAACTAACCAGCAGTTTGAACAATAACTTTTTGAAACGTAGAGCTAGAGCAAGCCAAACCTTAAAGGAAGTTTATATGAGTGTCTAGGTGTGACACCCCCAAATCTGGGCATCCACACCCCGACTTGGGTTGCCAATTTATTATTAAATCCATGTCTTGCAAATACACAAGTCATAAGTGATATAGCTGAAAATACAAATTTATTTTTTTACAGCTCTCTCTACACATCTTATTCTTTTAATAAAAACTACGCAGCGGAAATATCTAAGCATCTGGACCT